>JACXGK010002823.1:0-50605 GCA_016801125.1 Novumbra hubbsi
ATAGAGGAAGACGGACAGGCACATAGAGGAAGACGGACAGGCACATAGAGGAAGACGGACAGGCACATAGAGGAAGACGGACAGGCACATAGAGGAAGACGGACAGGCACATAGAGGAAGACGGACAGGCACATAGAGGAAGACGGACAGGCACATAGAGGAAGACGGACAGGCACATAGAGGAAGACGGACAGGCACAGGAGCCTTATCAAAAAAACCTGTTATTAGCAGGGAAAGTCCTGCTAATAACAGGACCTGATCGTTAAGGTTTACCTGTAAGCCAATTAGCAGTACCGGGTGTCCAGGGGAACACCAAAACAAACTGCACCCCTTCCTGTCAAGGATCAAGGCCAGCGCATAGGTAGCGCGAGGGGGCGGGGCTCACCTCTCGGGGGGAGTCGGCTGGGTTCCTCGAGGGGCGGGGGGGGTTTGAAGGCCCCCGTCAGGAGGCTGTTGAGAGCCTCTTCCAGCCTGTTGCTATGGTCCATCAGGGCCTGGCGAGCGTCCTCCCTGTCAAACCCCATCTCCATGATGTCCCTGAGTGCCCGCTCATCAACCTGGCAGGAGGGGGGAAAAGAGGAGGGTGGAGAAGACAAAAGAACGGAGGTAGATGAGGAGACAGGAGAACGGAGGGCAGAATGAAGGCGAGTGTGTGAGTGCGTGTGTGTGTGTGTGTGAGAGTGTGTGTGTGAGAGTGTGTGTGTGAGAGTGTGTGTGTGAGAGTGTGTGTGTGAGACTTGACAAAAGGGTTAATCCGTCGCACGCCGTCATCACTTCTGCTGCAGTCCGCTAGAGATTAACGGTCTAAATCCCAGAAGCCTTTCTATTCTATTGACTCCTCAGATTATCCACTTAATCTGCCACCTCCTGTACCTCCCATCAAGACAGGCGGAGGTGGAAGTGGTCTGCCTCCCTAAATTCACCCCAGTCTCTAAGGGTATGTCAGAAATAGGGAACCTTGCATGGAATAGGGTGCCATTTAGTACGCGGAAGGGTCTTAAAACTAGCCAGGGACAAAGATTATAAAACTGAATGACCCCTTTCATGTTCTTCAGGCCTGCTTTGCCACAGACTTAAAGAAGTGTTTCCCCAACATTATTTTCAGTGAGGGCCAAAAACCAACACACCCTAACAACTAAAGTGGCCAATTAAAACCAACAGGAAAACCTCATCATACTAACGAATTGGCCCATCATGCTGTGAAGGCCTGGTAGGTACCGGCCAAGACCAGAGAGCCGAGACAAACAGTATTTTGCCCAAATGATTTCCACGACCACAAAGACTCCAGCCTCTCCGGCACAAACATTTTCGTCAGAAAACAAGAACATATCCACACACACGTTGTACCCGGAACTAGCCACCTAAAAGGAACGGGGGGTGTTTTGGGACGTATATCCACACCACACATGTTGTCCCCAGGAACTAGCCACCTAAAAGGAACGGGGGGTGTTTTGGGACGTATATCCACACCACACATGTTGTCCCCAGGAACTAGCCACCTAAAAGGAACGGGGTGCGTTTTGGGACGTATATCCACACCACATGTTGTACCCTGAACTAGCCACCTAAAAGGAACGGGGTGCGTTTTGGGACGTATATCCACACCACATGTTGTACCCTGAACTAGCCACCTAAAAGGAACGGGGTGCGTTTTGGGACGTATATCCACACCACATGTTGTACCCTGAACTAGCCACCTAAAAGGA
Organism: Novumbra hubbsi; assembly: GCA_016801125.1. Lineage (NCBI taxonomy): Eukaryota > Metazoa > Chordata > Actinopteri > Esociformes > Umbridae > Novumbra > Novumbra hubbsi. Next base: position 1,707 of record JACXGK010002823.1, read on the forward strand.
ACGGGGGGTGTTTTGGGACGGTGCCTTACCAGCTCCCGGTAGTTCCCCGGCTCCCGGTAACTGTCTCTGTAGTTGCCTTCCGGTCTGCCGGACTCCTCGGTTCTGTCCGTCCGGTCCTCTCTCCGGTTCCGGTAGGAGTCCCTGTCCCCCCGGTCTCCTCGTCTGTAGGTGTCCCGCCCCCCCGGGCCGGTGAGGTTGCCTCCTGCATTGCCTCCCCCACCAAAGGTACGCGTTCCCTTCCAAAACAGAAGTGAGGCGTGAGGTCAAGAAACCATCGGGGTGAGTTTACCTAGCGACCTTGCCAACTCCTGCTTTTAAGTCCTGGACTAGAGATGATCTGGGCTCTTTCTGAACAACAAGCCAATACAAACAGTGTACCGGTTCACAGAGTGAAGAACTGCAATTATTACAATAAAGAGACAAAAACACAAAAAACACACCTCTTTGTTCTTGGCGACCTCAGCGATCGCCGCTAGCCTCTGCCTCTCAAAGTCCTCGTTCTCCTCGGGAGTCTTCGCCACGCTGGCGCTGACTAGGGTTTTTCTGGAGTCCAGTTCTCTGGAGTCCACTTCCTGGTTCTTCACACACTTCTGTGGAGCACAGGGAGACTCCATCAGACTTGTTCATCAACATTCCTTTTAGGCATTTTTGCTTTTTTATGAGGGATGGTGGGAAATATGGAGGGCATTTTTGCTAAAAGAGGGGTTGAAACCCAAGTCCCCACTCACGCCTAACCAATAGCAGGCCTACAACTGCGGTGTCATCTGCAAACTTGATGATGGAGCTAGTGTGTTGTAGAGTGAAGCAGAGGACTAAGGACAAAACCCTGGGGGACCCCAGTGTTAACAGTTATGGGGTAAAGCAGAAGACACACCCCTGGGGAACCCCAATTTTAACAATCCGGGTTAGGGTTAAAGAGTAAAATTGTTGTTCCCATTTCATGTATGAAAAGCACTACCAAAAGGCAATTCTTAGCTAAAACGTTGTGGCAGTCAGCAACTCCCATTTATTTATCAACATTACCACTGATGCCACGTAGCCTAAGCACTATGGACTGAGACACGCAAACAGGGCAGAAATAACAATAGTGTACTTAGATAATCTTTATAAAGAAAGCATACGGGGGCCTCCATTGTGCTTGCCAGATGTGGACTTGTGATCATTGAAGGTAAGATCCCAGGAGGTCAGTCACCAGATGTCTGTCTGAAGGCTGAATGACTCATGTGTGTGGTGCTGTTCAGAACCTCGCAGGCCCTACCTGTCCAAAGGGCACAAAAGGAGGTGCACCCCCCTCCCGTCCAATGATACTCCTGTTGTGTTTGGCCAAGCTCTGGAGGTAAAGAGATGGGGAATTATCGGTTTAGGAACCGTGTACGTGCACATATAATCCACTGTTCTAGAACTGTGCAAATCCCAGTATAATCAATTGTTCTAAAACCGTGTACGTGCAAATATACAAACAACGGAAACGGACACCTGAACCAGGTTGGCAGGGTGCCCTAGTGAACATCAAGTAAAACCAAGAGTGGAACAAGGAGGTCCATGGGCTTGTTCTGATGAGTCAAACCCATGTTGTTTCCTAGCTGGTTTAAACGGCCTCTATAGGGCTTTGGTAAAGAGTTACACTAAGTAGGGAATATCCTATTTTATAGAGGCCACAGAGACATTCCACTCCTCCTCACCCTTTGCAGCTCCCATTTCTCCACCATGTGGTCGACCTCCCCTCCTAGGACAGAAATCTTGGAATCGTCCAGAAGCAGAATTCCATTTTTTACCTGGACCGAACCAATAAGCTTCACCTTGGTTCCAGGAGGGGTGTTCAGACTAAGAAAAGAAAGGCAATGAATTAGGCAGGCTAAAAGTGAGTTCAATAGAGTTAAACACTAAGTAGTTATGACGCTTTAACAGAAAATGGCAAAAGAATCACCCAGGAATTTAACAGGAGTAGATGGCAAAACTATAATTATGTGGCAACTAGTATGGATACTGTGCCATATAATGGTATGGACCGCGGTCCAAATTTTCTTTTTTTTGTCACTGGGGTTTGTCCACATATTTTAGAGGCTATTTAGGCAGGTTTCTGTTTGTACGAAAAACTATCTGCTCCAAACAACGAAATAAAACCAAAGAAACACAGGCCCAACAGCACAAATGACAGGAAGGCAGTTACCACAAACATAATTAGACGAAAAACAGAAATCATCCTGATTTATTTCTCCTAAACTCTTAATCCCTTCAGCCCATTATGGCAGTGGTGGCCCTTGTCCAGCAGGGACGGCCGCGCCAAAAGGCAAGCTTATGTACCGGCCCCCAAACCTCATCCCGTCTGACCTCGCCCCCTACCCACCACTTCTCTAAATTACCCGCTGTGCCACAGTGGGGCCAAGACCTTGGCAGGAATAGGGCGCGTGTCCCAAATGGCACCATATCGCCTTAATGGTGCACTACTTTCACATAGGGATCTGTTGGGCCCTCAGCAGAGATCCTCATTAGAAAGCACAGGGATCTGTTGGGCCCTCAGCAGAGATCCTCATTAGAAAGCACAGGGATCTGTTGGGCCCTCAGCAGAGATCCTCATTAGAAAGCACAGGGATCTGTTGGGCCCTCAGCAGAGATCCTCATTAGAAAGCACAGGGATCTCCCAGGGGATTACGATGCAGGCATGCAGGGCAATGACAAGGCGTCAGTAAGGGTTTCCAACCAATGGCCTGCAGTGAGTCCCCATTTTCATTTAGGCCAAACACCCACCCTCTCATCCATCTAATTCTGTTTCCCTTTCCCCCACACGCGCACAGAGCTAATAGAACAGACAGTTGTCTGTGTTGTGTTTATCAAGGCCAGTTCTGTTCGGTCCTCCTAGCTGGGGTTGATTCGAAGCCAGCCCTCGTCTGTGTCCCACATGTCACCCTACTCCCCAGACAGCATGCTTCTCCCGAGGCTTACGGGCCCGTACAGGGGAGCTGGTCTGAAGCAGGGCACCACGGAGGGCGCAGAGCTCCGCTAGGGACACGGGCCTCCTCTCCCACCCTCCGGCCACTCCACCTGTACGGGCTGGCGAGTAGCCATGGCAGCGGACGCCACGGCTACTGTCTGGAAGGAGTTGTAATTAAGGAAGGGTATTGGAAGGGGTTCAGCTACTGACGAGCAAAAATTGCAGCGAGGAGAAAAGAGAGGGAGGGAAAAGTAGGGAGGAAAGAGGAGAGGTGGAGAAATGGGGGAGTGAGGGGTGTGTGTGTGTGTGAGGAAGTTCAGAAAGTCACGGGCATTTGTCTGCGCTACGGTGTTTGCCGATTTGAAAAGACTTCCAAATACCCAGCAGAGTGTTTGTTAGTGTACAGGCGCTGGCACAGAGCAGACCACTAGCCTTCCGACGATGACACGAGTCCTGTCGCCCTGGCTCCACAGTCCGTAAATATTTCAAACAAAATCATGTCTCAGTCAAACTGAAGCTGACATTCCGCACTTCAACCTCTCAGTCATTGTTTCCTGCTAAATCCTGAACGCTCCCAGATTTGTAAGGACAGGTGTAGCTGGGTCGACCTCCACATGAGGCAGGAATGAGCGTCAGGCCACAGGTCTCTACTAAGCAGGGATGATTTGAACTAATTATGCCTGGTACTAAATTCATTCATAACAAACAGGGTAAAAGGCTGTTCATTTAAACAGACCACGAGGATGACTGACAGTGTCTTTTGTCACGGAGTTAAAAAAGAAAATCTGTTTCAATTTGGCTGCTAGGCAACACATACTTCCTCTTGTCTAACGTGAGGCAATTAAATTAACAGTTTAAAGAAACCCTCATCGTGTAAGACAACCGCATTCTTGTCAAGTGGCTGGCTTAATGCTAAAGCCTACTTGATCCGAAGCCTCCTTTGTACTTCTGGAAGGGCTGACATTAGATTTAATCTGTCCATTCTGGCAGACTTCTCCCCAAAAGTGCGCTGGACGCGGAACAGCACCCCTCCTCCGACCGCGTCATACGGGGAACATCAGGGGCCCCAGGTCAACAGAATGGATTAGTGTGTCATTTGGGATGTGGCTGGATCCTATCAATCTGAAATAAGGATCTGAGCAGGCTCTGTCAAGAGGACCTACCAGGCAAACCATTACAGCATGGCGACCATACCAAACTTGGGCCGGGGGTCCTTTAGAACCCATCTCCACACATTTGCATTGGTAACATCTGGGAGAACATGTGCTCCGCTGAGGAAATCATTTTAATTAATAACATTTGTTCCCACGTAGTTGTCTAATGAAGGCTTACAGCTCCTAAGGTTTTATGAATAATACAGCAGAACCAAATGCAGTCAATGATGAGTTACGACCAGGACAGAACCTGCCAGCTACAACACCCTTTAGGCAACGGAAGACCCCTTAGATGGCAACAGTTTTCCACTCAGAATGTGGGGAACCAAGCTGGTACCCATGTGTCTCATGTCTGAACCAGTCCCTGATTGGAGGAAGGAAAACTAGGAAGTAATGGGCAGCCATTCGCTCCAAAGAACCAAAAACTCCAAATGCATTCTAGTAACACACTACAGAGCCACTGCCCTTCTTCTACATGCATGTTGATCGGAACACATGTCAGAACACGTGTTCAGCAGTCCTGTCGGGGCCGCAACGGAGGTCGGAACCAGGGGTTGGGTTTATAAGTAGCAGGGATCTCGCAGGTCCTGGCTGTCCATATACTCGGGTCTATTCGGGTTGATTTAAATACAAACCTGATCCCACGCCAGCACTCCTGATCCAAGATCATCTGACATAAGCCTGGAGCTTCAAAATAGCAGATCTTTGTAACGAAACCATCAATCAGATTTAGTTTGCAGAGGACTGATAAGAAGAGAAGCAGGAAGGGAGAAGTGAGCAAGAAAAAGGAGGAGAGGGGCAGAGAGAGCAGGGGAGGAGATTGAAGAGTGGGAGGAAAGGAGAAAAGGGGGAGGAGGGAATAGAGAAGTGAAAAGATATTGAGAGAGAGAATCAGGAAGAGGAGGGGGGTGGAAACGGGGGAGGAGAGAAGAGTGAGAGAAAGGCACGCAGACAGATGCCCGGGTTGTGGGACCGATTCCCGCACGGGGGCCTTCGCAAGGAAGGAAATATAAACTATATCTAGAAACTGGTCACCCCAGTCCAAAAGCCCAGTCTCCACAGTCTAACAAAAGACAGTTCTGACCCTGACCGTAGGCAGGATCAGAGCCCATAGCTCCTCGTCCAAGGGGGCCTACCTGATCCGGGAGAGCGGTTTGAACTCAATGCCCACCGCACTGGTGTGTCCGTCGGTCATCTGCAGCCGCAGCATCCTCGGGGCCCCCTGTGACTCCTCGTTGTCCTTGGGGGCGGAGACGTTCCTCACCTTCTGGAGCTGCAGCACACATGGCCCCTCCACCTAGGGCGGGAACAGAGACACGGCAATAATGAGGCGGTGGTTCCTCGGCCTATTAAAAAACAAAACTGCTAGCATAAGCAGCAGTGGTTCAGTTCATTAGGGCACGCTCTGGCACCATTTCATAATACTACTTTAAGAAAACAAATGAACCTGCGGGTGGGAACGGAAAATAATGATTTCTTAAACTCCAGTAGTCTCCATTTCTTTGAGTTTGAGTTCCATCAGCGGCACGTTAGGAACAGGAAGAGTCCGTTGCCGAGAAAACAACAGGCTGGTAACCCAGGGCAACACCAGGTGGGCCCAGCATTAAAAACCTCTCCTCTGGGATGGATCAGTTTTACAGCACTGTGCAGAAACACCCCATTCGTCAGAAGTGTATTTACAAGAACACAGTCCAGCACGGTGTGCTTTGATGTTATGTCATGAAGGCAGTGAAGCAGAGGACTGGCGTCTCAGGCAACGAGCACATGTGCTAGTCAGCTGAAAATCTAGGCACACAGACTTTAAAAGCACAATTCAATTGTTGGGAAGGAGGTTAGCCTCTAGTGTTGACCATAAACCGCAAAACTTATGGGATGTGCCCTAGAGCTGAAAACATGCACAGCTCGAGAAAATTAGGGGAACACTTAAATCACACATCGGGCCTCAGTGAAAAGAATTATGTAAAGGCATTCAATGGAAACAAATCACCAACCGATTGAGCGCTGGATTCAAACTAATATCGAAACTCAAAGTAAACATTTGAAATCACAGGCTGCTCCAACTTCATCACAGTAACTCATGTGACTCAGTGGTGTGTCTGGCCCCCACGTGCCTGGATACGATCTGGACAATGACTGGGCATGCTCCTGACGAGACCTCCTCCCAGACCTGGATCAGGACATCAGTGACCTCCTGGACAGTCTGTGGCGCCATCAAATCCACCAACACAGAATGTCCCAGAGGTACTTGATTGTATTCAGGTCTGGGAAATGTGAGGGCCAGTCAGGGGCATTAAGGCCCACTGCACCAGGAGGAACCCAGGGCCCACTGCACCAGGGGGAACCCAGGGCCCACTGCACCAGGGGGAACCCAGGGCCCACTGCACCAGGAGGAACCCAGGGCCCACTGCACCAGGAGGAACCCAGGGCCCACTGCACCAGGAGGAACCCAGGGCCCACTGCACCAGGAGGAACCCAGGGCCCACTGCACCAGGAGGAACCCAGGGCCCACTGCACCAGGAGGAACCCAGGGCATGTCGTCACATCTATCTTTTGCGTTCAATCCGGCACATTCTTCTCTCCAACATTCTCCAGATACACATTACACAAAAGGAAGAACTGCACAAAGTTCTCTCTCAATATACCTGTTATGATATGCGGGTTATAAACATTTCCCTAAAGGGGCCCGATAATTTCTGTTCTATATTTTCCCCTAAAGGAATATTATAAATATTCAGAGGGGTAAAAGAACAAATGGCAGTACATTTCAATGATCCAAATTATGTTCTTACTCAGTTTACATTTCAGATTGCACACAGACAAGCCCTTTAGCTCCTGTTAGTTGATAATCAAATGAGTTGATTAACAAGGTTTAGCACTGCAGTGACAGGCTAATATTTGAGAATAACTCATAATGACTGAAAACGCATGTCTGTCTCAAATGTCACCCGATTCCATTACAGCACTAATAGACATTTCCCTGTCACAGAAATGCAGCATAAGACTCAATAAAGAGTTGAGTAACTTACTGTGCATCTGGGGTGGGGGGGTTACATACGAACACACTCACAGTTTTATCACAACCTCCATCATTACATGCAGTTTCCTGAGTTGAACTGCTGCAAAAACTCCCAGAAGGTGTGACAACGACACCTTGTGGCAAGTAATGGTAGTGCACGCTTGAAGGTAACAACCGGTCTATAGGCCTTATTCCACTCAATGCCATGCTGGGATGCGAACGGATCTCAGAGGCATGACACAGCCCCCACCCATGCAGCCATCCAGTAAATAAAGATCAGAAACAAAGATATGTCTTATATTCTTAGTAATCCATGTCACAAGTAGGCACTTGTACAACTGAAATAAAACAAGAGGAATATACTGGTGCCCTAAATGCAAACGCATCCCAAAGTGAAACTTAACATGTTGTTTTGACATGTTTTGGGGCAGATTTTGTTTTTGGGCATGAGTGTGAATGTGGATGTTGAATATTTAAGTGATGTGCAATCAGTGCTGATGTCAACAAGCTTATCTTTACTAAGACACAAAGACCCAGACAGAGTTCCATCATTTATTTCAGTTGTCCTCCCATTAACAGGATGCTAGAGTGTATATGGGCCTGACTCCCTATTCAGGTTGAGCATGTCTTCAAAAATGCTAAAATTCACAGAAGCCTGGGAATTGGCCTCACAAGTTGACACCTTTATCCACTAACCGCACAGATTGCCTGATGACTAGAATTCTATTACACATCCGACACACTCACAGACACACCTGCCAACACACACACACACACACAACCTCACCTTCTCTACTCGGCCACTGTTGATGTCAGCAGGGAGAAACTTCTTGCCAAGGGGCCTCAGGTCAGTCTGTAAGAAAGGTCAGACACAGGACAGTGCACTGGTTTACCACCCAACACGTTATGCCCCATCCCATCCGGCAAACCTCACATTGGATTGAGGTACACATTAGCTGGATGGAGTTGGACGCTGAGCCTGGTCCAGAGGTGTGGGAGTCGCTGTTGAGCAACTTGCAATTGCCACAGAGGATGAATAGTACATTTCCAATTAAAACCATGAAATTTCAGTGCATTTTGAAATTAAATGATGTCCGCGCTGAAAAGCCCTCTCACTCTCCAAACAAACAACACTCCACTAATGTCGGAGGAAACCCTCATCTCCTTTTAGTCAGTCAAAATGTACAACACTCTGACTATTTGTTGTTTTTCAAATTAGTCAGTTTCTGTCTTGTTAATGTTTCCAAAGGAGCTGGTGTAGGTTTCCTCAAGGGCTCAAATTCAATTTTAAAATTGAAGTTTGCCGCAAAGCCTTCATCCTAGGCATCCAGTTTAAGAAGATACATCACCAGTTGACCATATTAATTTGGAGGTGCATTATTTAGATTTAGGTCTGGTTAACCAGAATATTCTGGTCAAGTGACAGGTGCAACCTGAGTCATCTTGAAAAGAAATGCAGCTAGATGAAGCCATTTTTAATATGGTAACATACTAGTTAACCATTCATTAGTCATTGATAATGGAAATGTAGTGTAACCTGTTTTGTGAGTTTGTAAACAAACCAGTCGCTTCAACCAAAGGCCAGGCCAGTTTGTATGTATACATGTATATGAACTAAGAGTCAAGGGGATGATTTCAGCACTACAGTACTTACATTTAGTGCAATACGAATAATGTCATTGGCTGAGAATTTCTCAGAAGTGCCTTTCAACTCCTCTATTCCATCATCTGTAAGGTACCTGGATGGGAGAAAGTTAGAAGAACATTGTAGCATAACATACGCAACATTATTACTAAGGTAACTACAGAGAACCAAAAACAGGAAATATAGCAACAAACAAGTTAGAAAACGATATCTCACATGAGAGCTTCATTAAAAAATTATTGATTAGTAGATCAACTAGGAATATATTTAACTACCTACCGTACGGTAAGGAAGCTATAGGTACAACAAGGTTCAATACTTGTTTACCTAGCAAGCTAAATCCTAAGTAAGCTAGCAAGGGTGATTCACAAACATACGTAAGGTAGCATAACAAAAGATGTACATGCTAAGATAATTGACAGCAGTTCACTAGACAATGGTGTTAAACATTGGAATATGAACTGCCCAAAACAAGGACTATTTCAAGCCAGTGGAATAGCTATGTAAGATAACCGATCTGACGTGATTTTTTCATGAACCAAACTACTTTGCAAGATACTAACTTAAAAGGGCAAACCTATTCTAGCTAGGAACAAAATCTGTAATTTAGCTAGCCAGCTAACGTGAACTAGCTACCACGTTAGCCAAATGCTACCCACCAGCCTTCTTTGGTGAGGGCTGAGTTTAGTTCAGCCATTTTCTTTCTTTCAGTAGAATATTCACTTCAAATGTGTTCGAATAACTATTTAGCCTGTAGACCATCCATTGTTTTATCTTTAATAATGCATCGTGTAATCAAAAATTGCCGGATAGTTGAACGTTGGCCGATTAAAACAAATGACCTCAGGTTTGACGTCACAGGTCAGAGTTTATTCCGGTAAATTGGCGGTGAAGAGAGAATAAACAGCAGCCCCAGTGGCAACGAGTACTGGCAGTGCGCAAACAATCGGTTTCAGCGATGATCTACATCATAGACTAGTCGAGTTATTAGTTCTTCTAATTATATGTTTTCTGGAATTTTAGAAGATAAGGAGAGAGATTATGCTGAAAGGGCATGGAGCGGAATTCAAACCCATGCTACAGCAGTACACAGCAGTGTCATGTTAGACGCCTGACACCACTTTTTTTTCATTTTTTGGGAACAAAATTGCGTTCTACTTTCAAGGCTTGTCACAGCGTTTTCCCTTTAAATAAATCTGCAATCTACTTTCATTGGGCTTGTCAAAAACGGTTCTCTATTGCCCCACAATGATATGACAATTTCAAATCACACTAACCTGAATTTCTCATTACTTGTAGTATGCAGTCATGTAAATGAACAGGATCTCAAGAGGATTTGTGAGTTTCTTTGTGCTAACAATTTTCTTTTATTGCTTATCTGCACTTTGAAACCATCAACTATTTTTGCAAAACTCAACACAACAACCACAAAACTTTACACCAAACCAGCAAAACATTTTATGTCTCTTGCAAAAGCAAACAATTCTTGCAAAACTATTTTGCCGGCAATAGGCATATGCAACATAAGCGGCCACATAGGGCCCCCGACTGCCAAATCAACTTTTGCTTAGGGCCCCCAAAAGGCTAGGGCCGGCACTGCACACAAACCATCATTTGAATAAGCGCAGGAAACGCCAACTACACATTGATAATTTAAATGAAAACACTTGTTGCTTTAGCTTTTCCTGTCTGCACATTAAAATAAAGTTTCGTCATACATGTAAACACACAATCATTCAAATATGTAAAGCATGAATGTGTATTCCGAACATAACACACAGACAGACAACGATGTTATTCTGTTATGTGTAGTGTTATATTAATGTAATCCACTGGATGGCAACATGCGACCACCAAAAAAACAATGTATATATATATCCGGATTATTCGCAAATACTACATACACTTAGATTTCATTACATTTATTTAAATGTTTTACACATGGAACAGGAATCGGTTTACATTTAGTCTTAAGTTCTATGATAAGGTTTTCCCGCTTGGTAATTTGTTGTCTAGTCCCTGTCGTGGTAGGAATGGTACTGAGTGACATGGCCAACTGCCAATCGTTTACCTAATTTCTAACGGTCTTTCAGCTGTTCGTGAATGCGATTGGCTAGAATGAAAACCAGTCAGCTGACAATTACTGCTGTGTGGCGCGGTTTTTGTACAGTAGTACAGTGAAATAGTTTGAGCATCAAATATGATTCTTAGCTTTTACGTTATCAGATAGCTTACCTACTTTGTAAACATATTTTGTATAGCTATCATGACCATTTATTCAAAGAAAACGTGTTGACAACGGTCGTTTACTTTAAATATACGCGTCTTGGAAGGCAAACTTTCAGAAAATCCACAAATTGGATTAAGAAAAGCCGTCTGTCATAGTTAGCTACACTGTTAGCCACCCAGCTAGCTAAGCTAGCACCTGTGAGGGGTCATATCGCCTTGGCAGCTGCACGCGACATGTTGAGTGATTTTATTGCTATTGTCGTTTTTGCTAACCAACCGTATTGCATGTTTTCCAGTTAATGCGAGGTCGGGAAGCCTACTACTAGTTACATACAGTAGCCCTGCTAGCTAACCAGCCAAGCTATCTTGTAATAGTCATGGAGTATCAAGGGAATAATGTTTCGTCTAGTGGTCGAGAAAAATTTCAAAGAAAGAAGGGCTTCAACGCTGGATTTGGGGGTTCGTCTGGCGGCGAGGATGGAGAGCGTAAACCAAAATTTGTAAGTATATCTCGTCAATCTTTTATCCCCCTCACGGTCCCAACTGTCACTGACTCAACGCAGTTTACCTCAAGGGACGGATAACAAGCCTTGCGTAGATTGTTGTGCTAGCTAACTAGATCTCAGGGCTACCCAAGGTGAGAAGTAATAGTGAACGTTTGGCTTCCGTCGCACTATGCCCCTTTATTACTTTGATTCTGAATGTGTTCCATAAAACTGTTAACTGACGGTTACAACAATGCCTGGTACAGATGATTGTCTTGCGTGACAGTCAATCTGTGCTGTCTTCTCTGAAATCGTGCCAAATCGGTTTATTTCGTTTACTGTGACAATAAAAGTAATGCTGCGTAAAATCATTTCTGCTACTTGGGTTTCATCCTTTTGCCAAATGGAGTGCAAACCCCACCCTCAAAGTCAAATGGGTGGCGTCTGACAATATTTGCAACAATGTTAACTATGTAGTTAGTATTTACGCTATAGGCTGGTGCGGTGTTGTGGTTGTGTCACAGTTGGAGGACTTTTGTCTTGCGTTTTGGCTCAGTATAGCTTGGTTAAATCAAAAGGTAGCTAGGGGATAAGTAACTAGGTGTAATCCTGCTGCTTCCTGTACTAGTCTGATTGGTGTAGCCTGTCTGCTAGTCAGTCAATGATTACATCACGTTAACAAACACGCTTGGATTCTCCTCTTCTGACTGGACATGACAGGCCCCGTGTCCCAAATGGCACACTCTCATAGTACCTGACGTTTGACCAGAGCCCTATAAGCCAAAATGGAGAGCAGATTAATGCAAAGGGAATGTGTCACCATTTTGGACTCTGTAGTGTCTGTTCCTGCATTAGGCCACCAACCCAGGCCCAAAGGTTGTACATGCCTGGAATTAAAACAATTCTAATGATGATGATTATAATTTTCAACAAGAAGCATTGAAGCTTGACTGGTAAACTTATTCAAAGAACTTTCTTTCATTAGTAATATTGTCTTTCCCCCAGCAGATTAGTGTGGAATATGTTAATTACATTTGATGAGTGACACGAAACTAATGGAGAAGCGCCACACTCTTTCTAAGTCTTTAATTCAAATCCAAATGCAAATATGCTAGCTTAAGCATCTGCCTGCCTAAGTTGGATATTAGGTCTTTGTCCAAAATGGAACCCTATTCCCTATTTGGTGAACTGCTTTTCACCAGGGCCTTAGGCAAGACTGCTATTTGGGATGCACATTCGGGGCTTCATCAGGTTATATTACCTGTCAAATGGAATTGGTGACAGTGCCTGTTACCCTGCTGCCTGAGATTACGGTTGTAGTCGTTATGGGTGTCTTGTCCAAGGGGACCCAGGTCCTGTACCACCTGCAGTGTGCCTTAAAGACAGAGGAAAACAGCACACCATGTCCGCTCCTACTTTCACTAATACAGCCATTGTGCTCATCAATTGTCTGCCTACAGGAAAGTTATTGTTGGTAGGTTTTATTTAAGATACATTGTAGATTTTTGGATGCCTTTGCTTTAATCAAACCGGTCCTTGTAGAAAGTGTGCAGAGGATGGCATCATTTGAAATGTGGTGATTGAACCCTGGTGGGGAATGGGGAACAGTGTATGGAAATCCATGAACTAGTCAAACCCTAGTGGAACACCACGCCAGGTGGACAGGTGTGTTTATTTGTGGGCACAAGGTTATGTTGACAAACAGATGTATAGATAATGCTTGGTGTTTCAAAATACTCAAATATGCTTCTTCGACAGATACTCAAATACAAAAGGGTTGGAACCGATGTCTGGTTCCATTTGCACCGTTTGTTTGCTGTAGATCAATTTGGTCATTGATTTGTTCCCCATTTAGTCCCATCTGGGAAGACGTGAGGATGTTTTCAGCACACCCACGTTAGTTGGACTGAGATGGTGCGTTTCCCGAATGACACCCTGTTTTTTACACAGTGCACTACTCTCGACCGGACTCCTTTAGGCTCTGGTGAAAATAAGTGCACTAACCAATGTAGTGTGCTGTTTTTGATGTATCCTCTGTTAGTTACAGCTGTTTACATTCCCTCATTCATCCAGCTTTAATCTGGTTTGGATTTCAGTGCCAATAAGGGGTTAATTGGGCTAGCGGTTCTCCCATATCCCTCAGAGAGGCTTTGTATCGATCTCAGACTCCTGGAAATTAGACAGGAATTAATTTTTCCACCGGCCGCAGACTAATGAGGGAGTGTCTGACTGAGGCGGGAGATGTGTTGATGACTCTGATTGCATGCTTTGAAGACCGTTTTGTTACTCTTGTTAGTTTGACGGTTATTAGAGTAGCTAATATGTTGATGTTGTGCTGGGAATTGCCTAGGATGTTGATATGCGTTCCGGCCATACTTAAGGGGCGGATACCACATCAGTTGTGACTGTCACGATTTTCTTTCATTCCACATTTCTAACGACACTGTTATTCGATTGCGTTTCAGTGTTCCAAGTTGAATGTTATCCTTATGTTGTGTGGTCATGCCTGACATTGGGCTCATGAGTGGCTGAAGCTGTTCCAGTCAGTATGTCAGTCCCTATAGTATGTAAACTAATTTGTTTTTATATATATATATATATATCTATCCAAATTGATCTCCCAGCTGTAAGTCTTGATTGTGGAAGGTGTGGATTTTATGCTTTATATATTTTATTTGAGGCTTCATTTAACCAGGTAAGCCGTTTTGAGAACCAATTGTCTTTTACACTGTCAACCAGGCCAAAGGTAGTGATGTTTTGTTTTGTTTGCAGACACATCACTAAGTTACCTACAAATACGCTAAAACAAATCTAAGACGATCAAAAACACTATGTCCAATTGAATCAGGAAGAGGTCAGTAAGTCACACTGAATTAGGTGATATTTACAGGCCGTCTGTATATGGACCATGTAAGGTAATACTTTAAAATACAGGTAAATAGGGTGCCATGATCAGATATCAACACAGTTTGAAAATATAAGGGATAATGTAATAATCATATCAGCAGTTTATAGGTGTCATTGTAGCATAGCAATAACTTGTTTACCAGGTCTTGGAGTTGTAACTATGCTCTCTGTTATCGGCTCATCCAGATTTTGCCCCTTTAAGGTACTTTTTTGTTGACTTGGGTGATGGATCGTTAGCAATTACATACCCTTGGCTGTAGCTAGTCGAATCCCAATATTTGCAAAGAGGAGATGATGAGTAAGAGGTTTTCCGTGGGACGATATTTGGTTCATTGCCTAAAATGTAGTTACATTGTTTAGACAATAGGTGGTGCTGCAACACCGAAAAGTAACCATTTGTGCTTTTTTGTTTAGGCTCTGCCACAAACAACACTGCAGCTGCCAGAACTGCATTCGGACTTTAATATTAACCAGGCTCCTTTTCAATATGAAACCACCCTCAAAAAATATTTACAAAATTGTCACAAAGAAGTAGATGGAAAATGTATTTTAATGTCACCTCTAACGGTTTTCTCAGGTGCTGGTTAAAGTGCCATTTTTGAATGGAGATTGGGTAGAAAAGAAATATCCCTTCAAGTGTAATGACTGTTACTTACGTGTCTTGAGCTTTGAAAATGCCCTGCAGTCTTTAATTACCATAATGACTGTTTACCATAATTCTGTTAATCACACAAATAAGTACTGAAGGGTGCCTTCATTAACTATGGCAGGGGAAAAACACTATGATTAAATTGAAAATGGTCATTGAGTGCATATATCAGGAAGACACACACATAGACACGGTACCGTTCCTTAATTAATAAAGCAATCACAATCAAACCAACTGAGTTTTAAAACCAACTCAAGCTGTCGTTCACCAAGTGTGTCAGGAAGCGTCCCCATAATGCTCAATTTACCAGATTAGGGTGAAATGCATAGAGCAGGTGTTCAAATTTGTCTCTGACATTCTGGTGTACCCTTCAGAAGGCACCGTCCCGGGTAGAACAATCACCACTCCCATCTGGCTTGGCCCTCTGTGTGTGTGTGTGTCTGTTTGTTGACCAGAGGGTGATTGTGTGGAGAAATTTAACCAGTGGAGAGAAAAAGAAAAAAAACTTAGCGGTCAACTGAATTGACAGGCATTACTGCCAATTGCTACCTACTGATTGAGACTTCATTCTCAGAAGAGCTGAATACCAACTCTCAGGTGTGTGTGTGGAATTCTGAGCATTCATCTGGAAAGAGCAAACATCTGGGTTCTTGGGGATTGCCATTCTCTTCTTGTGGAGGTTGACCTATCAGTGCCCTTTTCGTCAGGCCTGTACCACGGATTGGCAGGATCTTCTTTTGACTGGCCGAAAGGAAGCTCTTCCTACAACCAAGTGTGCTCCTATCTGTTACATTAGATGATTGGTGTTGCTCTCCCATTGAGGAAAAAGAGAGAGACAGACAGGACAGGGGCATTAGAACCATCAGAGGAATGCACGTTTTGAAGTTGCCATGATATAGCCTGGAATCCCAACAGAACAATTGTGAAACAGAGCATATTATTGGATTCCAGAGTGTGATAAAGCAGGCAGGGGTGTAAGACAATACATATAGACACTTAGAGGTGAATGTTTAAAATGGCCCCACTATTTTCCTTATACTGCTCTGTTCTCCTGGAGTTTGGTCAGGTTGTGCACTTTGAAGGGAATAGGAGGCAGAGTTGGACACACCCCCGCAGTCTTTTCTTCTTCATTGGTAGGCAGTGCAGCAGCAATGTGCTTATTGAACAGAACCATTTCTAGAAAGGCAATTATAGGATCTGCCAGTGGTGCCTTTGTTTATTGCAACATGTCTGATTCCACTAATGGTGCAGTTAACAGTCGAACTGTTCCCTCCCTTGTAAATGAAAAACATTGGACTTTCCCAAACATATTAAACAATAGGAAGCAGAAACTTTCAAAGGTATAAAGCTAGTCTAAATCATTGCACTGTCTTGTTTTGGTGTTGACTTTGAATTGAAAGTACAGTCAGTTAAAGATAACCCGTTTACTTTTGTTAAACTCAATAACACGACACGAACAAAATGTTAAGGAAACAAGTCCAAAAACGTCCAAAATTTTATTAGTGAAAGTCACGATATGACCCTTCATCCAGGCAGATTTTCAGGCATTTAGCTTTCTTAAAGGACAGTTGGAGGGCTTGTTGCAGTATGTTGGTTTCGAACCGCTTCAGAAGTAATATGCACTGGAGACGTCATCTCAGGACAGTGGACAACCAAAGGCAACATCTGACTTTTTGTTGATTTAAAGAACTCTCATCATTCACGGCTGACAATTAGGATGTAACGGTCTTGTTTAGGAATTTTCTTTTTTCACTTTGCCGGCTCTGTGATCTGATAAACTCAGCTAATGCTCTGTTCAATCCTTGGTCAAGTTATGATTTCAATATTGCAAATTATAATGTGTAACTGATTTACAATATTGATTAATTAACATTATTACTCACCCATTTAAAATTTAGTGAAAAACGCTTCAAATGCTACTCCTATAGTACCAAATTACCCAATCTTTATTATAACATAATATTTCCCCTCTATGGGCAAAGGTCTATAAATACCATGTATGCACCATGATCTAGGCTAGTATGTCAGCAAACATGGACACTACTGATTAGTAAAAATGTGTGGCCAACACAAACTTGGGTCAACACTTGATTCGGTGTATTTCATTGTAATACTACTTGGTAGCAGTGTATAATACCCGGACATAACGAGGGTCTTTAATAAATGCATTTATTAGTCAGGCCAGACATGGCTGCTACTGACCAATAACTATTCAAGTATTACATTCAGTTTGGGGTCATGGTGGTTCCACAATGGTAACATGACAATATCGCTTAAACTTTGTCACTTAGTGTGATTAACTTTGGCACACATGCTCTGGGTAATGAATTGGTAATGAATAAACGGGTACTAAATTCGGCCACATGGGGGCACTGTTGCACTGTAAAATTAGACCCTGTGTTATTTGGTACATGTATAGACAGGGTGCATTATTGGTGCATATGCGTGTCTCTGGTGCTGTGCAGTAATACCAATAGTAACTTAATGTTGGATCCCGCTCAATGGTGCATGCATCTTTAATCTCTTAATTTCATCTTCCTTCCGGCACTGACCTTGCTGTTAACTTAAGTATGGTCTACGTACTACCGCTGAATATTAGTTTGTTTCCCCGACCACAACTATCTCCAGGTGAATGCCCTAGCTCGCTGGGTATGAGAGCGTGTCCTTGTTGACTGAAGTGCAAACGCATGAACAGTAAATTAATTCTGCAGGAGTCCCCGGACTGGCCCCTCTGCTGTGTGGTTCCTCTGTCTGTTTTTCTTGAGGTGGCGTTTTGTGCTTTGTTTAATCTTGTTGTTTATCGTTTGGTTGTTTGAATGAATGCAGCGCTTTGATTCAACTCCTTATTCAACTCCTGTTCTCATCTGAAGCGTTCTAGACACAAAACAACGGTGCCATTGATTTCAATCCGGAGGGTTACTTGTCGTTAGGCTTTTTGACTCCTGTATTGGTTGAGTCCAGTGGATTCACAGAATGGTAATGGACACACGCTGTAGCTTGAACTGTTTTGTCAGGTTCAGATGGATGAGGCCGTTCTCACATCCCAAATAGCGCATTACCTATGTAGTACACTACTTTTGAACAAAATCCGGTAAAATATATAAGATAGTATATGAAAAGCGGTCTAGAAGTTAAGTGGCACGCGTGATGGCAGGTGCCTCGTCTGGCCGGTGTTCTGTGGCCACCAGGAAGGAGAGCTGGCACATTGGGCACAGTTGGTCAAAAGTCCGTGTGTATGTCCCCTCTGCCGCGCGACTGTATATGGAGGATGGTGGGCGCTGACTCCTCCTTGGTATTGCAGGACGGACGTCTACCGGCCCGGCAGCCTCGTCCCAAACTGCCCCCATTCCCCCTGCTGTGACTAGAGAAGAGGTAGCCACTTGGCACACCCCACCTGAACCCGCCTGTCACCTGCGTGATGCCCTGATTGCTATTCAGACGGTGGTCCAGCCTCTCGCTCCCTGCCCAACCCCTGACCAAGCCGTGTCCATGGAGACCAGCTGTCAGGCCAATCATTTCCCTGTCACTGAGCGCGTTTCAAGTGGCACCCTGCACCCTGTGTAGTGCTCTACATCTGAACAGGAACCGTAGGGAATAAGGTGACATTTCGGGATACAGTCCGCTCATATGCACACACACACACACACACACACACACATACACACACCTCCTTCAAGGAAGTGCTCTGGTGGCTAACAGCCTGACCAAAACGGACAAGCACTTGCCTCAGCAAGTAGATTTCTGTCTGTCCCCACTAGACAGCATCATGAGCTGCAGACAAAGTACCCAAACCAAGTATATTCATTTGGGGACCCGTCAATGCGCACCTCTGTGGACATCTGTGGACATCTGTGGACATCTGTGGACATCTGTGGACATCTGTGGACATCTGTGGACATCTGTGGACATCTGTGGACATCTGTGGACATCTGCATAGCTTGCTGTGTTCGCTCATCCTACCTGGACATACAATGCGCATGGTCCATTTCCACTGGATGTTTGTTGTTGAATGCGAACAGAATCATGTGTCCCCTGGTTCATCTTCTGATTGTCCTATGTGGGCATGCCTTAAAAACGCCCCTTAGGTTTGAATGGAAGGGCTAGTGTGAGTGTTACAATACCTTTGTGAAAATAAGACTACGTTTATTTGGAGAATTATCCAACCAATTAGCAACATTCTTGCAGTCAGTAATCTTAAACTGATAAGTGTGGACACATTCCTCTCCAGCGACGGTCACAAAACCACTGAAACAACTGACCTAGCTGTCAGAATGTCCAGAAGTCTAACCAACGTAAGACAGGCCTAAACTATACAATTGAAGTATAAAACAATTTACCCAATTATTTTGCTAAAAGCACGGCACCTCACTTCCTAGGCCGTCTCACTGCACCATGGCAACCACGGAACTGAAAGGATGGTTGATGAACACTTCTGCCATAAGTACATCGGCCATGTCCATTCATGGCCGTAGTTGATATTGCATTTCGTGTAGAAAATCTAAACAGGAATCAATAATGTTTTCATAATGGAAAAAAAGATCCCTAACCAACCTGGAAAAGCAGAGACTACCCTGACCTAAGAAGAGGAGGAGAGCTGCAGTAGAGGAGTGGGAAAGGAGGGCGCTAAATAGCTGCAGTGGAGGAGGTGGAGGAGGAAGGGAGAGTGCTCCAGACCTGCGGTGGGGGAGATTCATATTCCGTGTAGATAAATAGGAGGGCGTTCTGACTGGCTGGCTGACTTCATATTCCAGTACATGCCATTTTTTTGTTATTTGTTTTTATCTCCACGCGGCTCTGTCCGGTCATGACATACAGAAGCTCATTCCTCTTCTCCCACCATCACCACAGTTTCTCAGAGGTGGAGTGTAACAGCCCGGCATCTCCCCGTCCCGTCACACGACAGCCTAGAGACGCGTGTCGCGGGGCGCCCCGGCTCTCTTGAGTGCACTACTTTGGACCGAAGCTCCGTCGACTGAGGTGCCGTTTAGGACGCCGGCCGGTGCGTCAGCGTGCTGTCCGCTGTTTGATTGCAGCCCTGCCTCGTCACTCAGGCCGACGCCGTGGGCCTCCAAGGTTAAGACGCACATCCACCTGCTGGCCTGCGCTGCATGATGGAAACTAATGGACTGCAATTGACATGATTAGGGCCCTTCACGTTGATGGAGTTTCAGGCGACACGAAGGGCGCGTCTGAAATGGCTTCCTACAGCGCTGCAGCGTGGGTTATTTCCTTGACTCGTGGCCTGGTCGGAATTAGTGTGCTTTGTAGGATGTAGGGTGCCATTTTGGCCCTCTGTCAGGGGTTTTAATGGGCTGGATTTAGAAGGGCCTGTCTGGGCGGGTGGCTTGACCCAACTAAGTCTGTTCTGTTTACCATTAATACCTTCCAATGACCTTCATGGTCGTACCAGCAAGTTTTTTTTCTCGAACGTTTGTTCGTTCTCTCACCTTTCTCTCTCTCTAAATCGTTCTCGCTTGGTGCCATGTTTCCTTGCTCGTGCCGGCTTGGTTCTGTCGCGTTGTCCCGGACAGTCATGCCGGCCTGTAATTGAAAGATGTGTTATCTGTGTTTAATTAAATGGAATGTACTGATAACCGCAAAGTGAGAACAGGTCCGTTGCTGTAAACAAATTATTCTAAAGTGTGTCGGCTTTTCTTTTCCAATTGAAAAGTTGGTCTCCTCCATGCCTTTGGAATAGGTCAGGCTCCTTGCATGCTCTGAATTGAATATGGGCTAGCTAAAAGCCTAGAGCATCAGCAACCGCATGGCGTCACAGAGAGCGGGGGACCTTCTTCCCCTGCGCTGCGTCGGTCCAAGGCCACTTAGGATGCAGTCAGACCGTGTGTCCAGCCATAGTGTCAGGGGACAGGTCTACGCCTGGCCTCCACTATCCGTCTTCAAGTTCAGTTGACACTGCCCGGGTTCTGGAGGGTTTGATGACAATGGTGATCTTTAACTGTGACAGAAATGACCTTTCAGATTAATAATTTATATGGTTTTGGGATTGTGCTGTCTTCATTGCTGAAGCCTAGGCAAAGGGTCACTATTTATCAGCAGATAAAACCGGATTTTTGTCTGTTTTTCTTTGGTGGTAATAATATGTTTTAATGAGATGGGACAATAAAGAGACTGGAATGGCCAGGGTGGGACTCAAACCAATCTCAACCAGGGGCCTAAATATGTCCTCAGGGCTAGTCTTTAATCCCTGGAGCACAGAGCCACGGGTGGGACCTGAACCCATGTCAACCCTGGGGTCTAAATATGTCTGCGGGGCCTGCCATTAACCCCTGGAGCACAGAGCCACGGGTGGGACCTGAACCCATGTCAACCCAGGGGTCTAAATATGTCTGCTGGGCCTGCCGTTAACACATAGGCCGCAGGCTCTGACCTGTCAACGTACAATTTCAATTAAACAAATATAAAAAATATTGAGAAGAACCCATTTTGTAATTGTTACAAAATAAGTGTAGTAAACACGCATAAAATCCTCAATTAGTGTCAGCGTACTGCGTAGAGAGTTTAACTGCTACTCTGCTCTGTCAGGTGGAATATTTGTGGGGGAGCGAGGTGTGTGTTTTCTTTCTACCCTGCCAGGTTGGATAGGCTTATTAGTGGGGAATGGGAGTGAGGTGTGTGTTTGTTTATGCTGAGTGATTTAGTGTAATGGGTCTTTGACACTCCATTACGAACACAGAGTTTGCCAGAAATATCTGCTTACAGTACAAATGTAATGTGATTTAAAGACTTAAAAAAAACAACTGGCCTTGATGTCTTGAACATGTCAGTTGGTTCGGTCTGTTAGTTCGGTCTGTCACTGCCCTGACCTGCATGTTATTCTAATGAGGTCATATGTAGTCATAACCTAGAACCACCAGAAACATAACTCATTAGCCTACTCTCTTTCATATATTCTTGGCAAACGCTTCACGTCTTAAGCGGTGAGTCATGGGATGCAAACGTAGGCATGCTGTTTTGGTTGTTGTGAATGACTGAAATGAGAGAGATCTCTGTCTCCGTTTTCCATACCAGCTGTGGGAAATGGGACGCTATTTGGTCCGTCCATTTCATTGGTGGGCTTTGGCCTGAACCCCATGCCTTCTTATTTAATCAGCCACACGTCTCCCATGGCGTCTGGCCTGCCTTCCTGTGGCGGGGAAGCTTGCGTCTTAAACTGCACCCTTATCCCTTTGTAGTCCACTTCGTTCAACCAGGTCCCTTTAGTGGAGAGGGTGCTGTTTGTGATGCATGCCGCAGGTATTAGCCTCTACTTCTTAGGCTGTCATTTATGGAACAGTATCTGAAACGGAACTGAAATCATGGTTGGGTTTTACAGGGTTCCCACAAGGTCCTTGAATTTCTTAAAGTAGTTGAATTTGAGTCTCTGACATTTTTGCACTGGAACACCTGGAAAATAACAGCTTTTTGGACAAAGCCCTTGAAATTAAAATCTGTCATATATCAGAGAACAATTTGCTCTGCTGTTCTGTTTAGATATGTGGGCTGGTTTACTTTCTAGGTTATTGTTAAGTACCGTGGGAATACTTGATGAATTGTATGGTGTTTTATATGAAATAATAATTATCATTAATAAACATGATAAAGTGATGTTACTTGTTTTAAGGTGAGGTGTTTAAATAATGCACTTGACATCATTGAGTATGGTCCTGGTTTTTACTGCCACTTTCTTTCGATTTTCCGAAAAGGGCCACAATACGAAAACGAGTTGGATTATCGCAGTTGCGGATTTTGTTGTATGTGTGAGATCTCTTATCTCTTTTACTAGCAGCAGATGACTCTCAGCAGGACCTACTGTGGGATCTGAGTGGGGTTGTCTGCCGACTGTCGCCTTTTGTAAACACACACACACTTGCCTTTCGGCTCCCCACACTAGATACTGAATGTCACAGCCTGCTCCAGCTTCTATGAGCTATAGGGCTGTCTGTCTGGCCACAGACAGCACTATACAGGCAACACAGACTCCCACGTGGTTTCATCAGCAGGGACGGGAACTGGCTCTTTTCAAAAAGCCCAAAACTAACGAGCTGAGAAGATCCAAAACGGCCTAAAAGTTTGACTGGTATGAGCTTGATTGAGTTCTGAGAGGAACTGAAGGAGCTGCCTGTACCCTGTGTAGCTGCAAATATGCCGTTTGTTGAGTGGTGTTATTGCTTTCATGTGTCATTAGAAAAATATTTCAATCATCTGCAGAATTCAAGTCTTGTATTTATACATTTCCTCTCAAGTCTATAAAGGGATGCTTGATTCAGTAGGTGTCACTGCGTTCCTTTGAACGCCAGCGGGAAGCGAACCTTGCACATTGTGTTTGACAATCTCTTCCAACGCTGACATCTCTGTCTCTCTCCTAACAAGCCCTGGCATCTAGCTGGGTTGCTCTGCTTTTTCTGCCGGTTATTTAGGTGCTGGTTGCCGTTCTGTCCTTTTCTTTATGTGTGTGTATGCGCGTCTTTGTGTCCACGTCTGCATTGTGCGTTTGTGTGTCTCTGTCTCTCTCCTGGACAAGGTCCATTCCCTGCTGGTGGATGTGATCTGTTGGCTCTAATGAGGGTCTTTCTGGACTCCTCTTTAGTATCCCTGCCTATTGAGTAAACTGGGCTGGAGCCTTTACCATTCTAATAAGACCTGCTCTCCCCTCATAGTGCCCTTCTTTGCCCTGGCTGCGGTCAAAAGGAGGGCACTATTGAGGTTATAGGGCAGCGTTGGGGATGCCGCGCCTGTCTGTGTGGAGTCTGGAGTGCAGCCTCTCCGAGCATCTCTGTGTGACTCTAATGAGACTGCTCCTGCCTGCCACACAATGAAGGGCTTTTTAATGGGGTTTAATGCAGTCAGTCAGTGGCCATTGAAGTGGATCTCCCTGCTCTCACACACTCTTACAAATAGAGTTTTAATGAGCCCGCACATGTCCTGTGTCGTTGGTGTGGCACACCTTTCTACCTGTGCCTGTTCCTGCATTGACTAGATCCGGTGGTTCTGTCCACTCTTGGTCTTGGTACCAAGCATCCTGCTGGTAGCTCTCCAAACATGGGCTGGTTCAGCCCCGAGGGACCTGGTTAACGCTATTACCCCCCAGAGTTGAATAGAAAACCAGAAGTACTCCTGGCTGCCAGTGGAAAACCTCTTTACTGTACAGGATGGGTTGTATTTGAATGTCTTGTCAATATTTGTTACCTAGACACCCGCACACACACACACACCCACGCTTGCGCGCACCCTGCAAACTAAACTCTTAATGAGGGCTTCTGCCGTCTTGCTTGTTTTCTCTGCAGCAGGCTACGCAAGACAGCCAGCAACGTGTCCTACCAAACCAATTGTCTCTCTTTGCTCTCCTGTTTCCGTCAGTTTGTCTTTTGAGGTTTGTGTTACACCTTTTGTTTCCTCTGGTCTCCTGGCGCCTCGTTAATTGGATACCTGCATTCTCCTCACTGCTACCATTTCATCCAGACTACCTCTCTTCCTCTGTCTTCCTCGTTTTCCCTCGCCCTCTGTTCCCCTCAACGTTTCTTGGAAGTACCTCAATTTTAGCACCATCTGGAATGATGTTGAGACCACATAAGTGTCAGTCCTCTAAGCTTGCTACGATATGAATTGTGATTGCGAGTCTCTAAACGCTGAAAACTAACTCGAACAAGCTGCATTTTGTCATTGGGGGATGTTATAGTTGCTTCTGAAACAGAGTATTTCTGAATGGTGGATATTGTTGCTTTAAGGATCTTGTGTAGGGCTTACATTGACTATTCTGTTAATTGAGTGTTAATCAAGCAATGCACAATATTTAATCAATTATTCCCAATCCTTCATCGCAAGTGTTTTGGTTATGATTGGTTTCCGGTCTTTCAGGCATCCCAGAATCTTCGGCGCGAGTTCTGTTCCTTTAGATAATTGACAAATCTTAAATAATTTAGGGAGTCCCATCCATCCCACAACTCTTTTGTGCAAAATGGGCCTTTTCATCTAGGTACCAATTCAGCAATACTAGGAATGACTGTCAAAGCTTACATTCTTTTACGATGTTTTCCACCCTAACACAATTATTTTGAGACAATAATAACATGGTCCATCAAGTAACTTCATTGATATGTTTTTTTTTTTAAAGCAGTTTTTTCATATCCTATTGTACGGTTGACTCATTACAAAACTCCCAACAGGATTGAGGGAGTCGTTGGAGCCTGATAACACCAGGAAATGACTCCCCCCACTAGATGTACAATTTAAACGCTCAGTTTGATAAAAAAAAAAAGCACAAATGGTTGTATTATTATTTTTTTTCTTCGGATTTATGTTCTCCTACCCCCCTGAATTCTGTGGTTATATCCGCGCAGTCTCAGCGCCTCCACCAGACGTTTCTGGCGAGATCGATGCGTGTCCTCCGATGCACATCTGCATGAAGACATTCAGTGATTTGTGGGGTTGGGTTTGCCCATTACTGCAGTTTTCACTTAACCATCATTTGTTTCGTTTTTTGACGGCCACAAGCCCACACTCTGTCTCAGTTTATTTGTTGCACAGTTTCTCTGGTGAATGGTTGGATTTCTCAATGGAGCAATGGTGAGTTGGCCTCACTTGAAAAAAATATCTAATCCTATGATATCTAAACTCATTGAACTAGAGAAATCATATAATTCACCAGAGATACTGTGTTGAACTGAATCAAGTTTGATGGGATATCTGAACATTATCATTATCTATAATTATTTGAAAACCGGCTAACATTTTTTAATTACTCGGTCAGCTGGCTTACATGTGATATCCCTTAACGTTTCTCAGTTGGGGCTGTCAGCTGGTAATGCTAAGGAATAATGCTAACGACACAGGTCCATATCCATCTGAGTTCCCAGGCCTGAGCAAGGAACACAGCCGCAGGGGAGGGACAGGACCCCAGCGCTGCACAGGGAATCTAAAGCTTGGCTCAAATAACGTGATGCCCTGTCTCACTGCTACATCTGCCACCTACTAAGCTGACTGGCAAATTAGACCGAATGACTATCAGTTCGCCATGGCTCTACTGCTGTCACATAAACACATAAGGAACTTGTTGTTTTGGGTTACTATGTAGTATGTTCGCTTCATAGTATAAACAATTCGGACAGGAAAACTATAAGAAATGATCTCCTGGCGTTTTGCCTGATGTGACGCTTGATACTTTAGAAAGTAGCCTCAAATATGTTAATGTTTTTTAAAGCTTTCTTACTGTGCGTTTGACAGAAGTCTGATTCATTGAAGTAAATCCCGTTTCTCTGATCTACAAGTCTTTGAAACCTCAGAATGTCTAGTATCCTTTTGGTTTCCCTGATTAATGTCATTGATAAATAAAAAAAAACGGATTTCCTAAGATGAAGAGATGTTAAAAGTACCAGGGTGTATCAAATATCTGGCACATCTTGTTAAATTAGCTCAAAGCCTTTTTCCACTGCCCTGATGTCACATCTCTTTAGTGAATATATTGTTCACTTTCTCAAATAATTTAGGGATTTCACAGCTTCAGGCTGCGTCTGAAACCGCAGCCCTCGTGTCCTATTTACTGCACCATGTCCCATTAGAACTTAGGGACCAAATGGGGTTCAATTTGGGACATTTGCTTTATTAATCTTTGGTGCAATGATATGCTACAGGCTATTTAAATTAAATATTAATTAATTAAATAACCTCAATAAATGTGTGCCTAAGCCCATGAATACGTGGCCATCTTCTGTTTTGGCCTGTTTGTTTAATGGTGTTGATCTGCTGTCATGTTTGAGGTTGTAACTGATAGGCATAGCTTATGCCCTGTTCCCAGTAGTGCGTTCTGAGCCCTGCTGAAGACGTAGATGAGCCATTTGGGACCCACAACCTAGGGTTTCACCAGTTCATTCCGGATTCACCAGGGTGGCTGT
Organism: Novumbra hubbsi; assembly: GCA_016801125.1. Taxonomy (NCBI): domain Eukaryota; kingdom Metazoa; phylum Chordata; class Actinopteri; order Esociformes; family Umbridae; genus Novumbra; species Novumbra hubbsi. The sequence goes on from JACXGK010002823.1 coordinate 28,612, forward strand.
CGGCGTGGTGATGAGAGGATGTAGGGGATCTGACGCCCCCTTGGCGGGATACCAGACATACCTAACATGTCATCAGGCATTCTGGGAACTGAGAACTTAGATGTGCTACTATGTGAGTTCTGAGACATGAACAACTCCAGAGCTCTTTGATGTCATGGCTTTGCTATGAGTTACTGCTTCGTCTACTTTTTTTAAAGTGTTTTGATTCATGAAGGATTAAATGGATGTCTCATGCCAAACCCAGTTCATAATTGTTTAGGAGTAAACTGTAGTGATGGCTGTTTTATCGTAATTTCATAAACAGCACCATCATTTGTAGCTAATTGGCAATCAATCAGTAAATATTCCCCACCATCAGTTGTTGGAGTTGCAAGAACAAGAAAGTCCTGGCATCCTACAACACTTTCTGTTAATTGTGTGTTTTTCAAATCCTTCCCTGTCAAAATAATCAAGCAATGAAAACACTGACGGTTTTAATTTTTCCTTGTACTCCAAAAAAAGTCATTTCTAATTTTCGGGTGTGATTTCCTGATTGATTCAGCCTCTACATGTTTATACTGAACCGAGGCAATTAGTTTTGACCTCCTCTAATGAAGTAAGACTGATGTGAGTCGCATGGGCGAGCCATATTCCCAATAAACAGACAGGATGCGTGTGTGTGTTGGTGTGTGTTGGTGTGTGTTGGTGTGTGTTGGTGTGTGTTGGTGTTTGCATCCAACGTTTGAGTTTCTGTTTGTGTTTCCCGTCTCTGTTCAGGGAGTCCGGGGTGTGTACCCTGGCTGAATTAACAGTGCATATAAATGTTTGTGGGGAAGGTTGTGAAAATGTAGATCTGGAATTTGACTGATTATAATATGCGCCATCTGTGGTTCTTGCTGAAGCGTTTGGAACGGGCTGCTGTTGACCGCTAAATAACCCGTTACTTCTCCGGGACCAATTGTCTCAGCGCGGTAAAAGCCAGGGGGAAGGTTAGAGAAAGGTTGTGTCAGTGGTGGCCGCGCTTCTGGTGCCGAGCAACAAACAATGTGTCCAGGTGGTGGATCGTTTGAGGGAGTTCTGTCTGGATGCTTCCGGAACGTTTCTGCATTCCCTCAGTAGTCTAGCTTTTACCGTTGCCCTCTGATCATTCACTGGAATGCGTAAATGTGTCCAAACTTTTGTTTAGGTGTGTGAATATACAGTATATCTGATAAGTTGCTGCCTAAGACACTCTGGTTTCAAACTCTTGCTTAAAATAGAATGGAAAACTGCCCAAATGTGCATTCCTAGTCTTGTTAGTGGTTTGTCTTTTAAAGACAGGAGACAGGCTTGGGGTCCCAGGGAAGATGTTGTTTGAACTTGATGCTTGTGCCTTAAGGTTCAACAAAGGGCCACCACTTTTCCCCACACCTGTAGAATAAACTGTGTAATATGGAAGTTTGCTGGGGGGAGTGTACAAGTGGGCCTAAAAGAAATGAACAACTTTAGTATCTGCATACCTTTTCTTTTTATTTGTGTGGATGTACAGTAACTGTTAAGAGTGTAGACACACTATCCCATTTACTTTCCCATCATTTTGGCCAGATTCCTTCAGCTATGCTAAATAGGAAAAATAAGTTGTCGATTGGGGAAGTAGCTTTGTGCTGCCTTGTGTTTGGGTAAATTGTCAACTTGTATGTGTTTTCTGAAGCTGTGGTAGACAGTATTGCTTCCTTGAAGTTGAGTAATTATTATGCATCCAATTATCCTGTCATAGTATGTCCTTAGCTTGCTGGGCTGATCACTAAATTGATCTGAAGAAAGAGAAAATATTTCATCTGCATACTCTTCTTACTTGCTGGCAGACAGCTTTTTCCTCTTTCTTCTCTTCCCTTTCTTTCTACCTCTCGCAGATATTCTTCTCTTCCCTTTCTCTCTCTACCCCTCACAGACTGTTCTTCTCTTCCCTTACTCTCTACCTCTCGCAGACCGTTCTTCTCTTCCCTTACTCTCTACCTCTCGCAGACTGTTCTTCTCTTCCCTTACTCTCTACCTCTCACAGACTGTTCTTGTCTTCCCTTTCTCTCTACCTCTCGCAGACCGTTCTTCTCTTCCCTTACTCTCTACCTCTCACAGACTGTTCTTCTCTTCCCTTACTCTCTACCTCTCACAGACTGTTCTTGTCTTCCCTTACTCTCTACCTCTCACAGACCGTTCTTCTTTCACTTTCCATCTCTTTGTCCTTTGTCCTCCCTGTCTTCATTTCCCTTTTCTTCCTTTTGCCACTCCATTTTCTCCTCTCTCTACTTGTTCTCTCCTTCTCTTCTCTCTCATCTGATAGAGGAGTTTGTTCCCAAATGGAAGTTGTCGAATGTTAATCCTAGGAACTCATTAATGTCTGCATTGACAGGTTGACGTGTTTCACGCTTTTGCCTGGTGAATTTTATGGTAATTAATGGTCTGATTGATGCTTCTGGTTCTCCTTGTGTAGCTCCACTCCTCCGCCGTGGCGTTTGGAGACCCAAATAACCTTTTCCTTGTCAATATTTTTTCACAACGCGTGTTGGAATGGCTGAGTGGTTCCAGTTTTTCCCTGCATCCTCCAATTCCGTGCATTATAAAAAAAAAAAAAAAAAAACACGTCTTTGTCGTCTCAAGATTTGTTCCTTTAATGAGTTAGTCGTGTTAGATGGGATTTCTACTCCTCGGTACACACGGGCCTATCCAATTATCATACAAGACACCACTCAGATGGAGGGGAAAGATCAGGGGTTGGATTGAACAGGATTTAATAGCACTAGAGTTGTATACCAGTTCAGTCTCTGCACGAAACTAATTTCCCCTGCCTCAATTACTTTGTGTTTTAAGTAAAAGCCAGGCTTGAACGTTGGCACTATAAGAGGAGTCCTTAGTGCTGATTTTTATAGACCACACCGGGGCCTTTAGTTACACAGCCTGTATTCTATCGTAGTAGTTTCCAACCTTCTTCGGTTACTGAACCGAAACAGAATTTTGCTTGCATGCTACATGCGATTGATTCGATGATATTGAAGTGTTATTCATGCAAATGAGAATGATTTCTTGTAGCATCGGTTGACATGTCCGGAGGCTGAGAACTGATTCATAATTTGGTAAAGTGTTGAGGCCCTTCAAGGATGGTTTCAGGATTACCTACATGGACCCGGTGTGTTGGTTTCAGTTGGTTGTTCTCAAGACTGGAACTATATAACAAGTTGACCTGATTCATATTTACATATATTCAGCATAACATTGTTGCATATGCTGATTTTGTGTTGTCTTCTCCCTTTCTCCACCTGTAGCAATTACACGTTAGAAACATTAAGGAGGATGTGGTAAGACTGACCTTACTTTTATTCCGACCGTCTTCTTCTATGCCCTTTTTCGCCGCCTTTCATGTGCCGCCTGGTCTCACCGGTTATTCTACATAATAACCCCCCACTTTGCTGTGTGTCTACTAATGGCATGTCTGTTTAGTTTACAGAGAACTGCACTGATGCTCACACACCTGGTTGACTGTATAAACACACTTTCTCTCTCTAACTTTCTCATTCTCCCACTTCTCTCTCTTTCTAGCCCTCTCCTTTGTAATCTTTTACTCCCCCTTTGGTCTCGCTCTCCGTTCCTCCTCCACAATGTGTGTCCGGGGTTGACGTGTGGTGGACATGCTGCATGCGTACTGAGACTGTAGCTGCCCTTCCTTCAGAGGGAGTTCCAGGTGACACGCCTTCCGTGTGCATTGTGGCGGCCAGGGGTTTTGATATATTATCCAGTGCTATCCCAGTGTTGACTTGTCAGTTTTTATATTATCCAGTGCTATCCCAGTGTTGACTTGTCAGTTTTTATATTATCCAGTGCTATCCCAGTGTTGACTTGTCAGTTTTTATATTATCCAGTGCTATCCCAGTGTTGACTTGTCAGTTCCTATATTATCCAGTGCTATATGCTTATCATATGATTCATATGTGAATAGGTGTCTGTATTTGACACATTTTGAAAACCAGTGGCTTAGTGGTAGGATCTGACTGACCCTCCATCTACACATTTAGTCTGTAGATATACATGCAAATGAGCCCTCTGTAAAACCCCCACCTGTACCGGTCTGTCTTCTGCCCGGTCAGTCATGGCACTTTGGGTGTTTGGGTAACAGCAGCGCAAACACACATACACACACACACACACACACACACAATAAACAGGAGGATACGTGCAACCACAAACGTTATACCTGCTAACACCCACCAAGATGGTAAAACCTGTACGTACGGACACACGTGGTATCCTCTGAGTGTTTTGCCCCGCCATCCCTCCTGTCTCATTAGGTTGTGGGTGCTTGGCTGTGTTGGGAATGCTAAGGGTCTGTTTAGCAGGAGAGTGCAGCTTGGGGTGTTAGTTCGTATCTGCAGGATGAACTGACTGTCTGAGTATTTGACTGACTGAATGTGTTTCTGACTGCCTGTCTGTCTGTCTGTCTGACGGTCTCTGTTTAGTTGTTTGTATGGTGGATGTGTCTGTTGTAGTAAGCTGTGTAACAGTTTAGTAGACACATTGGGCTACGAGAGGCAGTCTGTTTTTATTCAAAATTCTCGTAGCAGTCTTGTGTTTCTGCAGTTCACTATAGCCTTTAGCGCATCCCTCATTTTGAAAAGGTAACATTTTCTCAGTAACATATGTAAAAATTAAATGTTAATGTATTTTACATATATGCATACCAATCAAGGATACAAACCTAAAGCCATGACTGTGGAAATGGAGTCCATGAATTGATAGTGCTTGTCCATAGTTTTTTTTCTTAAGGCATGGACTCCTACTTATTTTATGTATTTTTAATCATCTAAATCCATTTCAAGTTCTCTGTTTGTTCTTAAGGTGCTTCTAATGGAGCCGTTACCACATCTGCAACATCCGCTCTTTGAAAAGACATGGTTCCCTGTACTGTCTGTTCGCGCTTTTAGCTCTCTGACTAAGCATGTAAAGTTTCAACTTCATTGTCTAACAGGCTTTTATTTATTTCTCACTTTTTCTCCAGTCCCAATTTTCCAGTTTGTGGTTGTGGCCTTGACTCCCTGGCTGCGGTCCTTTGCAACACCTCTCACCAAGCTTGTAATTAGGTTAAAAGGTTTCTTAACAAGAAGCAGTTGCTCCGTTGGTGTGCGAGGATGCCCTTACTTTCCCCACTGCGTTGTGTGGGGTGACCACACTGCTGGGTTTCATCCAGGCCTCTGACCACAGCCTGTGGGGTGACCACACTGCTGGGTTTCATCCAGGCCTCTGACCACAGCCTGTGGGGTGACCACACTGCTGGGTTTCATCCAGGCCTCTGACCACAGCCTGTGCCTGACTTCATCTCCCTCTTTCTCCAGCTGGACAGGTTTGCCAGTATTCGTATCCCGGGCACTAAGAAGGAACGTCCCCACCTGGCCGCCGTGAAAAACTCCTCCTCCGATTGGTCGTCCTCCTCAGCCGCAGAGTTTGAGGATCTGTCCTCTAAGATCACCTCGGAGAAGGAGATCCTCGGCCTCTTTGAGAAGATGATGGTAGGTGATGGAGGGGTGGGGTCTGAGGGGGGGGGTGAGACCGTCTGGTGTTTGAACTCAGGCACATGTAGAGGAAAGTACAGTCAATGAATAGTTGACCACACAGTCCATGTATGTGCTGCTGTTTGCTGTGAGGTTTCAATTACAGACAGATTACACTCAATGACATGGTTTGTATTACAGTACGTTCATCATTGGGAATATTTCAGCATGTCAAAACACATTACGATGTCTTATTATCGAATTTCTTGCTAGATCCCTGCTGCTTCATCCTCGGGCGGACACATCTCACAATTCCGGTACCTTGCATCATTTTTCCCCCCATACTCTGGTCCCTTCCTCCAAAGGAGAGAACGTGCCGTCACGCAGAGTTTTGTCGTTGGCCGGAAAGACATCTCTTGGCCTCCATTTTGGCGCTGGGCTCAACCCCCCCCACACAAATGGGCCTACATCTCTGCAGTGTCACGTTCTTGCAGACAGGCTTGTGATTTCTTGCCTTCACACCTTCACCTCCTGCCAGAGAAGAGAACGTCAGTTGAAGACAAGAATCCTACGTCAAAGTTCTCATGAGAGATGTCTCTTGGTCCTTCTGGCTCCCCATCTCCTCGGGCTGGCGCCCTGTCTTCCTGCGGGGGTTTTCAGAAAGCTCCGCCGTCTGAAGAACGGCCTCCCTCTGGGAAATGGCAGCGGAGAGAAAGTGTCACCAAGGATTACCTGGGTGGCTGCTGTCTGACTGGATGGAGTTGGTGGCATTGCTCCGGTCCCAAATGGGCCACTCCCCATTGTGCAGTGCACTAGTTTGGCCGTTAGAAGCGTCTGGGGAGTAGCGTTTCATTTGGGACTTGCTCCCGGAGACACGGGTGACACATTAAGCATGTTTCCCTGCTTGTCTGCTCCCGTCTCAGTCAGTCAGAGGGACATTTTGAAGAGTATACGTTTTTCTCTCCGTGTGGTTTTCGTCTGAAGAGAGAAAGAGCTGCCCCCAGACCATTGCTGCTTTCCCTGCCCGCGAGACTAGAATATGAAAGCATAGCAGTGTTTAAACTGTATGGGAGCGCAAGGTCTAGTGGGGTCAAATGGAGTTAAATGTTTGACAAAGGGAGGGAAAGAAATCCAGCGAATAGCCTATAACATATCTAACAGCCACTGAAGTCAGCAGAAAGGAGTGGTTGAGGGTGTCACTGTAGTGCTGTCCACAAGAGCCTCCTCATGCCCTGGCTAAGAGAAATTTTGGCCAGGGGCTAAGTTGGTGGGTGTGCACACTTGCATTTTAATTTTATATAAGCTAGCACCAGCCTTGGCCCAGGGCTAGCAGACCCAGCTCCAGACCAGGTTTAGCACAGACTTTCATTAAGAAAACTGCTTGAAATGTTACTGTCCAATTGTATTCGATGGAATATAGAATGCTCTTGTGTGGTATTTCTGAGCCCTGGGCTTAGGAATGCAAGTTGAAATCTCTAGCCCTGGGTTAAAGCTTAGTCCAGTTTTCACAAGCTTGGGTACATCTTGGCCCCAGACAAGAAAAATGCAGTGTGATGTGAAAAAGGCTTTTGTTGTCTTCTTCCTTGCGCTGTCTACTTTATTCTCGCAGGGTTTGCCGAGCCGGTTTCCACTGAAGCGATTGGTCGAGGGATGGAACATGATTATAATAATTATAGGAAGTAATTTGTACATGGCAAATTGACCGAAACCAAAAAGACATTCAAAAATGACAATTTCATACCTTGATTACACAGACCTGTGATAACATAATGTCTCTCATTTTACTTGTGGGAATACAATTGAGCCAATATCCTAAGTAATACACACTTAGCAGATTTTATAGACTTTTTGGACACAAAAGTGGAAAAAACCCAGGCAGAAGAATTGCTTGCCTGTTGCTGACGCCTAAACCAAACTAGATTGTTAGTTTCTGGTATGATCTTGTTTTTGTTTTGATTCTTGTGACATCGGAAGCGCCGCATAGTAACATGGGTTGGAGATGGCCTCTTCCAGTCATTAGTTACAAGAAACTGTTTGATTCATGGCTCTACAGTACATGGGTCACACACACACACACACATTCACAGGCAGACACACACTCACACGCAGTGGCAGAAAGTCCGCTCCTGGCCTCGCATGCATTTTCTTGTGTGTTGGGAGGATCCCTGGTCCACGTTCATTTTTGGTCCCCACTAAGATGGTAAGACAGGAACACACACCGTCTTCAGATGTCATCATCCTTTAGCCTGGCTGACATGGGCGTGTGTTCATCCCTCAGGGGGGTTCTCACCTCTTTATTGTCCTCTCGTCATTCTCTCTTTTAAAATTAGCTTTCTCCTTCCTTTCTTCTTTTTGTCTTTCTTTTTCTTAATCTATCCAATTACGTCCCTGTGCCTTCTATTAGAGAATGATTGGACAGTTGCCCGTGGAGACCAGACCATTACACAGAAGGGAGCACAACCCAATAAGGATTCTGATGAAACCCTGTTGAAAGTGTGTGTGTGTGTGAAGGATAAATGACCTGCCCTAGTGGGCTACTGAAGCTGATGTGGGACAAGGAGAGACTTTGGGAAGCACATTCTGTTTTTAACGACATCTGTCTCCAACTCGCTACGTCAACTCCATCAGAATGACCCGTTCCCCCTCACCGTCCAGCCGGAACAATTCAAACTGTGTTTTGCATCACTCGTGAGGGTCCCAAATGTGCACCCTGTTGGCTTCACACTACACTACCACTGACCGGATCTTGGTAACGTCTGGTTAAAAGTAGTTCACCAGTTCGGGAGTAGGGCGCTATTTTAGACTTCACATCAGTCACTCAGGAAAACCTATTTTCGTTGCCTTGATCTACTTTTAATTTCTGTCCCTCTTATTTCCTGAGTGACCCTTTCTGGAATTGCCTCTGGCAATGTCGCCATACATGTATCCATACATGCCTATCAACCCACCAGCTCCCCAGGAGAACGGGTCATCACGCAACTAGATGTTATCATATCTGGACTCCAAAATGCCTTTATGTCCTGTATAGTGCACTAGTTCTCACCAGAACCAATTGGGATTAGTGCACGAAACAGGAGATGGTGCCCCATTTTGGACTCGGTCATCATTCGGGCTGCTTACATAGTCATCCTCACGTTCGCCGGGCTTCTTTGACCCTCCCCAGGATGTTGGAACCTCAGCCACGCGGGGAAGTCACGAAGAGGACAAATGGGACGTAATGAGTGTGTCAGATGGGCACAAATGCATAACACACACACACACACACACACAGAGAGTCGAGAGCTCTAAATGATGCAGAGCTGTTTAAAAGAGATCAGTGATGGTCATGTGACATTGACAGTTAATTAGTAGTTAAATGATGAAGTGTTTTAACATTGGAAGGCTTCCTGTTGACCCCTGTCAGGAGATGTAGGTACAGTAGGCTGATGAAGTGTTTTAACATTGGAAGGCTTCCTGTTGACCCCTGTCAGGCGCTTGGTGAATCTCAGCGAGGTCTCACAGTACTACCACACCTTTACCACACCATCAGCGAGGTCTCACAGTACTACCACACCTTTACCACACAGTACTACCACACCTTTAGCTGCCCAAACAGCAAGTCTCCCTCTCTGTCCAGGAGGACATGAACCTGACTGAGGACCGGAAGGCCCCGCTGAGAGACAAGGACCTCAACACCAAGAGAGAGATGGTCATCCAGTACATCGTCACCGCCTCCAAAACAGTAAGTTGATTTCAATTGCTGGTTACCGCGGGATCAAAGTTACACTGGTGTGTGTTTGTGTGTCTCAGAACGGAGTGTGTTCACGGCTCCTTCCAACGTGCTAGCGGAACTTCAGCACCTTGTTTGCACCTGTGACTTCTGGAACTGGCTGGTTTTTATTCCTCAGGCGTTGGGATTGTACCGTGTGAACATCCGTGCGGGGCCAGGCTGTCTGTGCCCGGTGAGACGTGGTGCTGATTCCAGGGTGTAGCGCCCTAAACACTGTGATCAGCTATAATGGTTGCTCTCTGCCGGTGTGACAGCACATCGGATTGGCCACACGGTGCTCTGCTCCCTATCGATCACTCTCCTTTTTGTCTTCAGACGTTGCAGGCTATGTAGGGAAAAGGTCTTGATTTGGGATGCATTAGGGGGCGTGCCGGCGTGCCTGGTGGTGTTGGAGGGGGCGTGGCGTTGTTCTGCCCTTCCTTGGTGGTTATAAATGATTCCCCTTTCTGTTTCTGCTTCGCTGCTTTTGTTATGTGAAACAGGAGCCCAGAGTCCTAGTGAGGCACGTTGTGCTCAGAGTAGGAGGAGCCAGTTAGGATGCAGCCTATCCTTCATGTTGATATATCCCACAACTTCCACTCCCACCCTCCCTCTGGCTATATATCCCTCCCCACTCCCACCCTCCCTCTGGTTATATATCCCTCCCCACTCCCACCCTCCCTCTGGCTATATATCCCTCCCCACTCCCACCCTCCCTCTGGCTATATATCCCTCCCCACTCCCACCCTCCCTCTGGTTATATATCCCTCCCCACTCCCACCCTCCCTTTGGCTATATATCCCTCCCCATTCCCACCCTTCCTCTGGTTTTATATCCCTCCCCACTCCCACCCTCCTTCTGGTTGCATATCCCCTGCTGTTTACGCTATAACAGGGTTTCATTCAATCACAACATCTACATCAGAGACCTGGAGAGTTGGAACAACATCAGATTTGTGACTCAAATTAATTCAATTGCCTAATCCTGCTTTTGGCAGGTTTAGTTCTACTTGTTTTCATATTTCTTGAGCTCTCCTTCTCCTTCTTTCTCCCTCTCCTCTTCCCTCTAACTCACTCTCTCTTTCTCTCAATTTTCTTCTTTTCCTAATTTTCTCTCTCTTTCCCTGTCTTTCTTTTCTGTATATTTCGTTTCTTTTTCTCTCAATTAGCTTTTCCTTCTGTGTCTCTCTTTCTTTCTCAGTTTCGGTCTCATACAACATCTCACACAGAAAAACACCTGTTACTGTTAAATTATAGAGCACTTGCACTCATCCTTAGAGGATTTAATTATTTTTGAGTGCTCGAAGATATTGGACGATTCAAGTTTATGTATGTGGGTTCTGCTATCTGAATTGTCTTGTACTTGTCTCAGGAGTTTTAGCAATGAGCTTCATCCTTTTCTTCTGACTGTGTATTATTGTGTACTATATGGTGGCCTAATATCCATACAGTGCACTCGTTTTAACCAGGGCCTACGCTGGATACAGGTTGCCGTTTGGGATGCAAACCTTAGAGTGGTGCAACAGGACCTCGAGGAGCCCTGATAAAACCGCCAAGGTCCGCAGAAATGATTGGATCTGGACTTCCAAATGGGCGCACCTGGCTTCCAGGACAATTCATCTTCAAACCAAAATGAAAAGGTCACATTTTAGACATTGATTTCAATTTTCCCCTGGAGGAATGGAACCTTTGCAGTGGATTAGAAAGTCTGGCCGCTTTTATTAGTAAGGCTATTAAACATTTATGGCCGTGGACTTAAAACATGGTCCCCGGAGCATGTAGAAAGAGTGCATTGTGGCAATCGATACATATACCTTAGTATTTTCATAATAGATGTAAATACTACTTTTCATTGTACTTTTCTTCCCGTTTACTTGGCTGTTTGTCAGCTTGGTACTATGTTTGGGTGTGGGTAGGGGGCCCTAAATATCAGTAGGGGTATGGTCAAACATAGCAACCGCTCAGGGTGTAGGGCTAGATTAAACTGTGTGATGTTACCTCACTAGCAGCAGATATCTCACTGAACACCTAACAAGTCAAGGACTGTGGGTGAATAAGCCGTGTTTTTCAGAGATGAAGGCGACGCTAGATGAAGGCCAGGATCCTCTTCTTCAGTCTTGTGTACTTAGGGTCACTCGGCGTGAGTGAGGAAAATGGCAACTACCTTTAATTGTTCAGTAAAAGTAGTTACCTGTGCAGGGTGCAGTGTCGGAAAACATCCATTGGCTGTCTTGAAATCCTGCAGGTGTCTTGGTTTCCCTTTCATCTTCTGACGTCTTTGTCCCCTAAAAGGGAGGGGGGAAGTACCCCTAACGCCCCTGGGGGGGTGGCTTTTGGATGACCTAATCCATGCGTCCGCTCATTTTTCGGGGGAAACATAGGTCCTTCCGTTGGTTGCCGAGGTAACCAGCGCGGTGTGGTTAAGGCTCAGAAACACACAACCACTGTTAACTTGCACCCCGCCTACCTCCCTTAGCCCAGGTGGGGGTGTGAGGCCATGAATTCCATCGCTCATCAGCGAGCTCTCGATCACTAGCGTCTGTGACAGCCTGCCGTTAAACCCGTTTCACCAGGGCGCGTCAACACCCCACTGCCCGACTGCCTTGGAAGACTGCTCTGTTGTGCGTAGGTCTTCTCTTTGTGTTTGCGTTTAGGCGCTGAGTCCACGTGGTTTAATGTGTGTGTGTTGAGTCCATTTATGTGAGGAACTGAGGACTAAACCTTGATGTACTTTACTGATAACCCCGAGTTCTTTGCGAGCGTCCTCCGGTTCTCCTCTGGTCCTGTCCTCTCCCCTCCTCCTGGTTCTCCTCTGGTCCTGTCCTCTCCCCTCCTCCCGGTTCTCCTCTGGTCCTGTCCTCTCCCCTCCTCCCGGTTCTCCTCTGGTCCTGTCCTCTCCCCTCCACCCAGTCGCTGCTGCTGAACTCCCCTTTCTCTTCCTCTCTGCTTTCGGGGCCAGAGGGCCTTGATGTTGCTTGGAAAATAATTGAGAGCCAATCTTCTTTCCCGTGTCCTTCTGTGAATCTGACAGCTTTTAAACACAGACTCACGGGTCCATCGAGTGGCTTCCGTCCTCTGACCCACTCATCTCTGTGCTCTTTGTAGAAACCTGTGTGTGTGACTGGATCACGCAGCCACAGTTCCAGAAATGGTCAGTATTCAGTGAGTCCTTGATGATTTATTTCTGCTGTCCATCACACGCCGTCTGTTTACTCCCTGCCTCAACCCGCCCAGCGAACATCCTGTTAGGCTCTCACACTGGATCATCACTCTCCCTCGCCGGGTGTATTCAGATTGGCACCCTTGACCCTATTAGTGTGCCCTCCTCCCAATATGGCCTGGTGAAACATAGTGCACCATGTTGGGTGCGTCACTGTTGCTGCGCGTTTTGCCTGTCGGCCTGCAGCCGTTTCGGGGCATCAGTTCTACATGCAGTCTCCCACCTTCCTGTTTCTCTAAGTCCTGGCGCTCAGGAGTTGCCTGCCTCCTCCTCTGTTTCTGGAACGGAGGGTACCAATTAGTCGGCTCGCTTTTGAGAACACAAACACATGTATCTCTCGTAGGGAGCAGAGGGGGAGGGAGGGAGGAAACGGGGGAGGTGCGGTTCAACAACTGAGCAGACACTATGAAACAGGCCTCTCTATCGTTTATCAAACGCTGTATTTGGCATTGGAAAGATGCGTGTTCAAAGTTCTTGGCATGCAATGTTTAATTGAGTCAGTGAAGCAGGACCCGTTGTCAATGAGTAGGCCAATACCGGGGAGGGGGATCAGGATGGGGAACTGGAGAGATTGGGTGGGGGATTAGGAAATGGAGCTGGATTGGGTGGGGGATTAGGAAGTGGAGCTGGATTGGGTGGGGGATTAGGAAGTGGATCTTGGAGGGGAGGGGAATCGAGAAGGGGTAGGTTTTTTTTGTAGGTTCAGCAAATTCCTCTTATGGTTTTATCACCTGGTCTGTTGAATGAGATACTTTAAAATGTTCTTATACAATACCATTTTTTTATTATACACATTTACATGTATGTATGTGAATGTGTGTACATTTAAAGATAACGCTATAATTAGTATGTGTGCTAATGTGATTTCTTTCTATATAAGCAACATTCACAGTTGCGGTGTCAACTAAGTTAATAAAAGGTTAAGCATTCTAGCCTATTCCTTTGATGGAAGCCTAGTCATGTTGAAGGTGTAACTGTAGCGCTTTTAAAGTTAAATGAGAGTGACAAAAAAGGTTTCTGTGAAGTGCACTTATAAGGTCCTGTTGTATTTCTATTGGGTGTTTTTTGTTTTACAACCATAGGCTGAAGGTTATGTTAATAAGAAAAGCCGCTGTGCGTTGGCCTTGACTCTGTCCGCTGTCGGTCCAGCCATGGAAAGCCCTCTGAGAAAAGATTTACTGTTCTGCTATTGAAGCTTTTTACAACCGCCTTCAGCACTCTACATCTTTTGGCGTGAGTCCCTAGTCACACCTTACATGCATCGTAGTGCACTATGTTAGTTTGAAAGTAGTGCACTACATAGGGTAACGGGGTGCCATTTGGGAAGTCGAAAGTGTACGGTTTTCCAGGCAGCTCCTCAGGCCTCCCTGTATGTTCATGTTTTAACCCTTTACTGGCACACCTACCAGCAATTAACTTATCGGTCTTTTGACTAATTGGACCAGGTGAGTTAGTTTAGAGTTGCACAACAAAATCCATTGCAACGTCTGGTGAAGCCCGAGGGAGGTTGGGGAAACCCTCTTCTGAAAACAAGGTTTCTGGAAGCTACAGTTGCTGTACCCACTGAGCATTTGAGTCGTTCTAATCGGTTGTTCTTGTAGAGAAGGACAGACACTCTTTTCTGGGGTTCTCAACTGGTTGTGGCTCCGGACCCAAAGTGAATCGCTTTGCTAAAATAAAGAGTATATGATTCTTTATATTGACAATAACATTTCCCACCCTTTTAACTTTAAATAATTGCATATTGCTGATTGTCGATGTTGAATGTTGGTAGATCACTTGTTTGAGAACACAAATGAGCCTAACAATGCTTTTTGAACATGTTAAAAGAGGATTATTATTTCTTTGCACTTGGTACTATGTAGTAGTTGAATGTTTTAGTCTTTTCCCATGTTTTCTTTTTATTATAATTTTTTCAAGCCTGTAAAACCCTTTAGTTCTGAATCACTGCTCTAGTGGCCAAAAGGTTGTTTTAGTGTCAAAACACCCCAATGCAATTCCGACGACCCACCCAGTTAACTACATTAAAATGATTAATGCCCCTAATGGCGATGTCTGCTGCTTTTGCAGACTCCAAAATCTGAATCATTCAGGGATGTGCCCTCCATCCTTCTCTATGGCTGTTTCTGTCTGGGTGCTACGGTGTCTGCTGGGGGATTAAAGGTTCCCCAGATCTACAGGTGAGGACTTCTCTGTCCAGGTTTATGGGGAGGCGTTTGCTATTGGCTGAGTGTCTTTACATTAACATTCAACACCATGGCGGTGGTATGCTTCTCGGAAAGTAGCCTGTGGCGTCTTATCTCTGTGTTACCATGGCGACCGGCCCTGTTTACGAATGTATGCTCCGTATCGCTAGCCGTGTGTGTGGGAAAACCGCCTGCTAATCAGTCAAAGACAGACGGCGATGATCATCTTTGTTGTTCCAGGATGTACACGTGTTGTTTCGTCTTTCCCACATTGGGTGGAGGTACGTCGCGTGAAGCACGGGTCCTTGGCTGCATGTGAAACGCATCATTTGATCCGTTATTTTTTCAGAGCAATTAGGTTTGCTGCCCCGTTAGGCTTTGTTTCACCTGTTTGGAGTAGATAAAATGCTCTGTCAAAACAGGTGAGTGCACTAATGTTCACATGGTGTTCTTTTGAGACCGTACCCATCTGCTAGAACAAAAGCATCCTCACATGGCGAGAATGGGGGTGGTCTATAGTCTCATAGTCGAGGCTGATGGTTGGAGTGGGCTTACCCTGCATTTATGGTTGCAGTGGCCGCAGGATTCAAGACCTGATGCTCACAGACAGAACGATGGACAGGTGCTGTATAACGACAGAGTGGGAGTCATAAATGGTACACTATTTTCTTTATTGCACATTAGGGTCAGATGACGTAAGGTGTCATTATTATCTCTGGCCTGTCACCCGTTTATTCCCAGCAACCGCCATTGTCACAGACCCGAATCCTCAGATTCCTGCTATTTTTTAGCATCGAGCTGATCACCACACCTGGTCTCCCGTCTTGAGTGATGAAATCAGAATATTTCTCATCACTTAAAAAAAGCTCAACTCACTCTGGGACTCAAGCTCCGGTGTGCATTTAAATTCAGAGGTTTGAAAGACCGTCCCTCCCTGCGGTGTGAATGCTGGGCTCTTCTGAGTATACAACCTCTTCTATCCTTGCCTTGGACTCTGATGGCACCTGTTTCTCTATGTAATTGTGGAACTGCCCCAAAAGAAGCCACTTGGTTGTTAATAATGAAATGGTCCTCCGTTACAGTGCAGCAGTTTAAATTATACTTTTTTAAAACACCCATTTTATAGTTCATCCTATGTAGTGGCGTTTCCAAACCATCTCCGGCTGCTTCTTCATGGGTTCACTTTGTTTGTTTTCCTGTATCCCTTCGACAGACTTCACTGCTGAAACTCTCAGACAGTCTCTTTTGCCCTATGAATAAGCCCCATAATATCCATTTAAACATTCATTAGGATAATAACAATGTTTTTTTGTCTTAGGAAGTGCAACTTGGATGAAAGCCCTTCATCTTTTTTTAAACTTTGAGTGCTGATGATGTCTGGAAGTTAAAAAACTCTAGCTAGGGTAGAAAAGTTTCTTGCATCAACTGGGTTGATAGTGTGGAAAAAATTCAAACACTCGTTAGTAGAGTCCATAGAGATTATACATATTACTGGCCAGAAACAGGTTTTTGCTGAGCCCTCCTGCGTTTCGATGTAATTGTCTTGTCTGTGAGCCTATGAATTGTTCTGCATCTGAAGATTAGCGAATATCTAGCTTCTGTAGTTGTACTTGACACTAGCCCACTAGATAATGGTACATCCATTCCCCTTCCGGCTGGATGAGGATGCATACTCACATGGCCAACATGAACAGAAACATTCACGAGTCAGATGCTTTGATTTTCAGGACCTCCAGCACCACCCTCAATATTCCCTGGCTTCACTGCCATGATAAATAGGAGCCTCGAGGCAGAACATTTAGATTTTTAGAATCGAATTATTCGATTTACCCAGTGATGTTTTTGACAGCCCTGCATGATGGATCCAATATTTGTCATATATTTGTACATTAATAATTTGTATTCTGTACAATACATTAGCAATTATGAATCAACTCCGCTCCTTGAATGTTTTTCCCAATGCTAAATACATATCTTATGCTTTGAGTCAATAAAGCAGGATAACTCATGACTGGAGTTGAAAGCCAGTTTTCATTGCGCATTTTTATTTCCTCCAGCGAACACCAGAACTGATTTAGACCTGTGACATGGGGTGGGAGGGGAGAATATAATTATTGGGCTGACCAGCAATATTCAGCAGACTTTTTGAATTTGAATGCCTCTTCTAGAAAGTAATCATTTTGGTTTGTCAATGTGTCCTGTTGGCTTACAGCAGACATTGTGTGCTTCCCAAATGGCACCCTATTCCCTACATAGTTGACCAAATAGTGGCTATAGAGGGAGAGTTTGGTGGGACGGGCGCTCTCTTCTGTACGTATTAGTGCTATCGGGCCCAGTCAAGTGTTATACTTGGTGTAGTTTGGATACACGCATATTGAATTCTGCTATTGTTCCTTTCAGAGCAGTCATTTCTCGAGTGATGTCATGCATGAGCAGTTCTCCATGTAGTTGTATGTCCTCAATAGGCGTGTGCTGAACTGATTAGTTTGTTAGTGGTTCTGAACCAGAAACAAATCTGAACCAACTTGTCGTTGCGCGGTGGCGCTGGAGGGAAAGATGTCTTTGTTGTGTTAGTCAAATGTACTTGTGCCTCCTCCTTATCTTAATGGCAATATTCTACTGCCATGGGGACCCGCTCTCTGAGACCTCTTTTATCTCTATGGCAATACTCTACTGCCATGGGGACCCGCTCTCTGAGACCTCTTTTATCTCTATGGCAATACTCTACTGCCATGGGGACCCGCTCTCTGAGAAAGAACTTGCTGCTGTCCGGAGTGGAATAAATCACAATAGATACTGTGTCGTTCCAATTTAGATTTGTCTCTCTCTCTCTCCCTCTCTCTCTCGCTCTCTCTCTCCCTCTCTCCCTCTATCTCCCTCTATCTCCCTCTCTCCCTCTATCTCCCCCTCTCCCTCTATCTCCCTCCCTCACTCTCTCTCTCTCCTTCTCTCCATCTCTCTGTTTCTCCCATGTCCCCTCTTTCGCTTTACTTTCTCATGTTGTAGCGGTCCTTTCTCCCTCCCCCTCTTTGTCACTTCCTCTCCATCAGTCTGTCTCCCTCTGGTTGTTCTCCAACATGGACTCCTCTGTGTGTGCTGAAGTGACTCTCACAGAGCTGCTGGGGCAGATTAAGATGAATGGACCCAACTGTGGGTGGTGTGTTTAGTTGTTGGATCACCGTTGTCCAATGTGTTGTGATGGTTCGGGAGTCTCCAGGACAAATAAACCAGTATTATATCTTGTGTGGGGGACGTCCTGGTGAAATATCTCCCTAGTAATGAATTAGAATTTAATTCTCAGTATTATTTGTGACAATATGGCGCTGTTTGTGGACTTGTGGTATGTGGTCCATCTGGTTTCCTCGCTTCGGTGTCCCTCTGCTGCAGACATGGTGAGCAATATCTTTGGAACATTGAACTGCAATGAAATTGCAGTATTGAATTGCAGTCTATTCCCATTGACCTAATACTTCCTGCTACCTCTCTATAACATCTGTACGTTTTGTTACGTGGGTTTTAACTTACAAGTACAGAATGAAATGTCACATCTTGTTCAGTGTCGGCTATCGCATTTCCTTGTACAGCAATTACTAATACACCTATCTCCTAGTACAGTATCAATTATCACCTTTATCTCCTAGTTCAGTTTCAACTATCACTTCTATTTCTTAGTACTGTATTAACTATTACCTTTATCTCCTAGTGAAATCTACTAATTTGGGTTTGTATTCTACCCATCCAATGCTACATTGCTGAACCGGTTTTGAGAGCTTCTATTGAGGTGTGACCCAATAGATGTTGCTCATACACCAACCTTGTCCAGGATGACGCTTAATCAAAACAAATGAGAACTGCAACTCAATTACTTTATATTACTGCTCTTGGCCTCAATTGCTTATTGTATTACAACTTGTGAGAGAAATTTTTACTTTAAACAGAAATGATTGCGGAATCACTTCTGCCTCGGGCTTCATTTAGTTGTGAACATTGAGGTTTTCCACCCCTGTAACAACCTACTTCCACAAAACCTCCCATTATACACAGAACTGCACAACACTAAAAGGTTGCACCCTGTAATGAATTGGACACAGTTTTGTTGTGTGCCTGTCTTAGAAATGGAGAGGTAACAAAATCATGTTCTGTAACTGTTGTGCGAGCAGCAGATCCAACAGGAAGTGTGATGTGCCGGCACTGATTATTTTATTTGTCCCTTCTGGCTCCCACGGCCATGCTGCCCTGGGTCATGTCCATGCTGCCCTGGGTCATGTCCCTGGGTAATGTCCATGCTGCCCTGGGTCATATCCCTGGGTAATGTCCATGCTGCCCTGGGTCATGTCCCTGGGTAATGTCCATGCTGCCCTGGGTCTTGTCCCTGGGTAATGTCCATGCTGCCCTGGGTCATGTCCCTGGGTAATGTCCATGCTGCCCTCGGTAATGTCCATGCTGCCCTGGGTAATGTCCCTGGGCTGCATGCTAGCTGACATGCATGCATTTAGGGTATTCCCATGTAATTATGGCAGGGACTTGCTGCTTTGTTCTAGTACCTTTTTGGGACACCGGGAGGCCATTTCATCATAGGCCCAACCGTAGCTATTCTCTGTGAATACTGAATAACAGGCCGAGGCAGAAAATGGCAACCCTCTTCGTTTTGACTGGTGTTGTAGGGATCTGCTCCAGAGTAGTGTTCCAACCTAGGGAATAGGGTTGCATTTGGGGTAGATGCAGAGAAACAGTTAGCCATCAGAGAATGCCCAAGGATCTGATATTGTTTTTGTGGCAAGTCCTCCCTCTTCCCTTTGTAGTGTGCACTCCTTTTGACACGGGCGAATCAAACTCACCGCAGTGCACAGCACATAGGCTTCCATTGAGATGCGTACTCTCGACCGTTCACTTTGCCCTCAGCGCGAGTTAGCAAATTCACGCAAGCGGCATTAAACACTGATGCTGGCTATTGATAAAAAGCTTTCGCCTCGGCCCTGGCAGTCTTTCAGCGCCGTGATCATCCCTTTCAGTAGACATCCATGACTCACTTTTAAGTGAGTGCTCCATCACTACGGCGACGCCGTAACCAGGCTACCTGGGCTGCCCATTCTCTGGCTCGTTGTCTCCTCATAATGGTTATAATGTACCGCTATAAATGACGTTGTCATGTAAACGATGCACCTGTCGAAAGTGGAGGCAGCCTTTTGAATTCAGATGTAATGCTTTTTATAAACTCGGTACTTAGAAGGGTGCTGTGAGGCCTTTTCAAGCCCGCAGAAAATAAATATAATATACGACTGTAGTAGTACTATAATGGCAACCCTTTCTCTCCACTATCATGTTATAAGTCATAGCAGAAGACTGGAAGGGGGGGGCGTCAGAAATGACATCCTGTTACTCATGCAGTGTGCTCTACGTTTGATCAGCAAACGTGCTCTTTATGGGGAACAGGGTGCCGTTTGGAACGTGCGTGTTCCTCTTGGCTCTCCATGGGAGACTGGTCATTGCGGCCACCGTTAATTCCCTAAACCGACGGGGAATCCGATAGGTCGGTGTCAGACAGCAGCCAAGTAATCAAAACCGCATTTACTTCAGCAAACCCTCTCACCCCCCGGAAACCCTACGAGGTTGTCCCAAAACTCATTATGCCTGGGGGCTGGGCGGCTAAGCCCGTACCGCGGGGTGGATGGGAACCAATGACCAGTGAAAGAACATTCTCTCTGAGGTGAGCTTCTGCCATCGCTCCCAATGGCATCCTAGTTGTATATAGGGCACTTCCCTACTTTTGACTCAAACTCAACTGGCGGCCCAGGGACTCGGAGTGGCACCAGATAGCGGAAGAGGGAGCCCTTTTGGGACCCAAGCACAGTATGCTGTCGTGGCCATTTCATTATGACGGCTTTGTGTCCGTCTTAAAGTATTTGTGTCCGTCTTAAGGTCTTTCTGTTGTAACTGATCCCTGCAGAACAGGAGACTAATGCCCTTCCCACATCTAGCCTACAGCGTGCCCTTTGCCCTTCCGGCATATAACTGGTTACCGTGGTTTTACTAGTCCGGTAACTCTGTCCCGTTGTGTGGCAGTGGCTGTCCGCTGACATGTGTTTTACTAGAGTGGCAGGAGAATATATTCTGGGGGCCGGTCGTGATGTTGGAACTCGCCGACTGCACAGATTGCAGGTGTTTTCTGGCAATGTTCGCGTGAGCTCTGACTTTCTGCTACTTGATCTGAGGTTTAATATTTAAGTTATTTGTTTATTAGAGTTTTGATTCTTTTGATCAGCCAATTTATTAAATCATTCATTTCCTTAGTGGACAAGTGTGGTGAGGTGTATTTTATTTGCCGCAATGTAAATTTGCCCCTGTCTGCGTCCAATATAACGTCTCTGCTGTTATGTGCTTGGTGGTTTGTTTCCTCCCCCACCCTAAAAGGGGAGGAAGGGGCTGTCAGGCTGTTGAAAGATTTACCAGGTGCTGATATCCCCCCTGGCAACCCAATGGAAAAGCGAGAAGAGGTATCAATTATTTGTGTGGACTGAGGATTAGATTATACCATTGTTTTTCTTTCACCTCTTTCTTTGACTCCTCTCCTCCTGCCTCAAGCACTTTCCCTCCCCCCCGTCCTCTGTTCTTGATGGGTGGGGGGGTGGGGGGGTGGGGGGGCAGAGGACAACAATGAAGGGTGCGACCACCACACACTACCCCACTCTGTCCTAAAACCCAATGGCAAACTTTTCGAATTAACCTTCAACACGGCACACCTGAAAGGATTCCTTTTTGTGTCCTCTGACGAAGTACAGGGGGGGCGAGAACAAAGATATCCTGTCTGTTCCGTGTCCTGAATGGTGTCTCGTTGCCCGTGTTATGCACTACGTTTCAACAGAACAGGTTGCCGTTTGGGACGCGTAGTATGTCTTGCATCTTGTAGGTCGTCGTCTACTGAGGGAATTCAACTGAGCTGTATTTATCAAATGGCTGACCTTTTGTTGATGTGTTTTGGGAAGGCTTTCAAGATAATATCACAGATAAAATTACCATTGGCGCTACTCTAACCCTAACTCTAACTCTAAACCCTACTTGGTTTCCTACTGCAGATGCAGTGCTAGACATAAAACCTTTTACAATGCCTCATACAAAGACCACAGTTACCGGCAACATAATCAGATTGTTATCCACAGATGTTGTTGAATGCCTCATTACCAACAGAGGGCCTCGCATGCCTCATTACCAACAGAGGGCCTCGCATGCCTCATTACCAACAGAGGGCCTCGCATGCCTCATTACCAACAGAGGGCCTCGCATGCCTCATTACCAACAGAGGGCCTCGCATGCCTCATTACCAACAGAGGGCCTCGCATGCCTCATTA
>JACXGK010002824.1:0-29670 GCA_016801125.1 Novumbra hubbsi
AGCCTGCAGCCACTGATAGTAAATGAGGCCCATTTAGGCCACTTTTTTTTATTGACTGAGCTCTTCTCAAATCTGGAGCTGGAGCATTTTATTCTATCCTCTCCACAACAGTTTCTATTAAGGTCTCGGAAACACGACTGGGGATCTAAATGGCAAATGTTGTTTGGTAATTGCGTGGAGGAGGATGTCTGGGATTGGAGAACAAACGCCACCTGACCACTCCTCACACACTAATCTGCAGGTTCTGTCAATTGTGCTGCTTTCGATGCTAATGAATGTTCACACCATGTGTTCAGCACTAATCAACTTTCTTCCTGAGCCTTTTCCAAATGTCCCAGACAATCAGCGGCAATCTTAGTCAATTTATTAGCTAAACCTTTTTTTTCTTCTTGTCCTTGAATGCTAAAATATTTGACTTTGTAGCAGCAGCAGAGTTTAGATATTTCCCAAATAAATGGCCTAATTGTTTTTTGAGTAGTAATAAAATGTACAGGCTATAACATAATGCTTCCCAGATTAAGCAAACCTTTTTTTCATAGTTGGTTGTGTAATTTTGGTTGCTGTTTAGAGCAGATAAAGCTTGGAGCAATCTCTGCAGGATTGAATTGGAGGCCGGTCACCTGGAAAGCTTCAGCTTACTCAGCAATGGAGGATTTGCCAAAAGTACCATAGTATTTCTCTGCATCACTCTGCAAACATAGCCAGGGAATCTGTTCAAAGCGGCCCATATCTGAGAGGGGGGAATATATTAGCATAAAACAGGCATCCAGGAGAAGCAGCGTGAGATATCTCCGCTTGAATGCTGGCTCTTGGCTCAGTACAAACTGATATTTGGAATGGGGTAGTTTGTACTCAAATCACAAATTTAATGCTTTACTGCCACGAAAGGTTGGAGATTATGCCCATGATACCGCATGCGTGGGAGAATAAGAAATGACCTTCAAAAGCTCAAGTCATGTAATGTAGAAAAAAGGCATGTATTTATTTCACTACTCTGTTGTTCAGCCTTTTATGTTCATACTCCAATCTGCATAATAAAAGGCTAATTTACTGCGTGGTCGAATTAGAATATGGCAAAAAGGTGACGTGTGGTTCAGCACTTACAGCCACTGACCCTGGAACATAGTCCAATCAGTGGAATCAGTTCCACTTCACATGAACATATCTCCATTACCTAGCCAGTCTTTCACACACGTATCTTCAGAAAAATGTTGGCTTCTGTCACCGGGTTTCCCATAGATCGTGCTTCTTTACGACTATATACAATGGTTTAGTTTGACCAAGGCGTCCTTGGTGCTGTACTGCCCCACTGCATTGAATTCATTTGAAGCAATGTGTTCTAATCAGGGGATATAAAGGAGAAATCCTCCAGCACAAATAGAATCTACTTTGTGTGACTAGGGAAACAACGTTTCATGACCTAAGCCTTCTAGAATTAGAATCCTACAGAGCTGTTGAATGTAATCAAAATGGCTGGTCATACTAGAAGTTACACAACAGCAGCTTTGTGGGGTAAAGCCGGCATTTCTGCTGTGTAGTGTGGGCTTCAATAAGTTGGGATACTCCCTCTCATCTCAAATCCCTTTGAACTTGACAACTAATTCTGAAGAACGAATAATAAATACGAGGGTACTCGTTAAGCTTGCTTGTTGAATATAAATCTGCTGGCGAATATACCTGTGAATGTAAATTTTCCTCTGTAATAATTGAGTTACATTACCTGTAAGTGAGTAATGCCTGTAAAAGAAAAACAATCACTCCCGTGGAAAGATTTAGAATTTGAAGGTCAGTTAATTATAATAACGGACTAACATTAAGCATTTGTGCATTGATTTTTATTCACCAAGAACACTTGGTGATGTGTCTGTGTGATTTTCCCAGTGTCCCAAAATATGTGTTTTAAGCAAGGTCCGGTTGGCCTGGCTGGAAGGACACGGGCGCTACGTGGAATAGTTCAAATTCAGAGGTGGTCTCGCATCATGAGCACTTATCTGCTTTAGCTCCTGATTTAACGCCCTTCTCCCAGGCCACACTTTACTCCATTGTTTGCACCTATTGTGAATATTGATCCATTGACTGTTTCCACAACACTTGTAAACCTTATTCTTTGGATGGCTTGTTGTGTATGGAACTTGTGAAGATAATTGTCACAAGCGGTGTAGAACGATGCTTTTTGGTGGTGGGATTCTGGGGAAACTTTTATATTGAAGTGCACTTTTTGACACTGTGTTATGATGCAGGACTGTAAATGTAGAAACAAAATTGTGTCAATAAATAATGTATTGGCACCGTTATAGATTTATAGTGCAAAGTAATTTTGGGGGGAATCGAGCAACACTGTAAACAATTGAGTCCTCAAGCTTTTGTTTTGGGCTAGCTTTCGGTTATGAACCCTGAAAATACATTGCAGAATCACGGGGAAACTTTTGTATTGCAAACTGACAAGATATATAAACTTGTATTTGTTTTAGCATATCATACGAATATTGAGGCATAATTCACACTGGTGCTTATGAAACAGAATTGCACATTACCACCAATACATGAACACCATGAGCTGTTCAACACACCTTTACAATTGCACATGGAATTTCATAAAAAAATTTCTTCTTATCTATGTTATGCAGACCGACGACGATGGCACTACACACATGAGAAGTTTCAACAGATGGAGGACGATAGAGAGAAAGATAGAGCATGCTCAGCAGCTGAGGCCCAAATCTGGACATCTGGGGACCGGAGGTGCATCTATAAGTGGCTGATGACGGGTGTGCAAGGACTTCTTACGCCTGTCAAATCTATATATGTCTGATTAGAAGACGTTGGCCCAAAAGTATACTAAAGTTTGTACAGCAAGTGACAATTACTTTACAGCCCTCATAAACCCAGCATACTTGAAATGTGGTCACATGTGCCAAACAATTACTGGAAGATTTGACCTTGGTCAGAGCTATTTATAAAATACTGGTGATGAAATGTCTTCCTATGAACTGTTTATAACAAGAAACATTGCTGATATGAAGGTAGTTGCTAACAGAAAAACGGGAATGGAAATGCAAGTCACTTGGTGGTGAGCAACATGTTTTACCCAGATTTCTAGTCAGGCACATCTGAACACTCTTCCTTCACGGGTGTCTACGTCGGATGTTATGACACAGATTTCATCTTCAGAATCCTTATAACAGGCTTCTACAATTGGTTAATCACCTTTCCAGATAATACATTTTCTAATTCAAGATACATTTTTTGGTTGTTGTTGTTATTTACTTTGCACCCCTTAGCCTCATTTTGAGAATGTGAATGATGGTGAAATCAAGTAGGAGGTACCTACCTGCATTTCTTCCAATATAACATGTTGTTGTAAAATCTGTAACATGTTGTTTGGGTGTCTGAATACTTAATCATGTTGAGTTAGGTGTTCCCATACTCTAATCAGGCTGCCTCAGAGATTGTACATGTTTGATTTAACCTTACACGTACACACGTTTTAAATAGCATCTAATAATCAAGCTTTGTAATTAAAAGTAGGTGTGTAGCTGGAGAAAACACGCAAAACTCAGGAACAGAACAAACTATGTTTTTCTCCTTGCCAGCTCACATATTTGATCAGTGTTGTTAATAACAATATGCAGTATCATTTGTAATCATGTCATAATCATTAGCTATAAAGTAATCTGTCTGTCAGAACAGGTTCACAAACCTCAAGCTTTTCTCTAACATATTCAACATATCTCTAAAGCAAGCTGTATGTAACACTCAAAGTATGAATGCAAAATATGCAGGAGTGCTGGCTGTTTTGACACTTATTTGCATAGTATTTGAATGATGAGACTTATGGTAATTCGGCAGCCTGTTTGATGTGTCTAAGGACACAGTTTATAATGACAAAAAGGGAAGCCAGAGAAGCTGAGAGCGGAGTACTTAGCCCCCAAAAGCAAAAGCATAATCATCCAAAGGATGACCTCCTCAGTCCAAACAGATGGCTATAGCATGATGCCAGCAACAGACACGGGAGGCAGAGAAACAGTTAAGTGGGAGAGAGAAAGTCTTGGAGGTCTTGGGATGTGAACAGAGGTTCAAATATTGCTTTTGTTGATGTATGAGAATGGGTTGTAAATTGTGTTGTTGTCTGTGTGTATACGGCGCTGTTCAAAAGTTTGGGGTCACTTACAAATGTCCATGTTTTCAGAAGAAAAGCAAATTCTATGTTTCTTAAAATTACATCTGAAATACTGTGTAGACATTGTTATGGTTGTAAATGACTATTGTTGCTAGAAACAGCTGACTTTGGAATACCTACATAAGTGTAAAGAGACCCATTATTGGCAACCATCAGTCCGGTGTTCCAATGGTATGTTGTGTTTGCAAATCTTAGTTTATCAAGTACCTTTTGAAGGTATGTTAGCACAGCTGAAAACTTTTGTACTGATTAAATAACCCATAAAACTGACTTTAGACTAGCTGAGTATCTGGAGCATCAGCAATTTGGGTTTGAATACAGGCTGAAAATGGCCAGAAACAAATAACTTTCTTCTGAAACTCATTAGTCAATTTGTGTTCTTTTAGCAACTATTGCTTATAAGAAGCACTAACATTGCCTTATAGCTAGTTAGCATGATTATGGGTTCATTTTGCTAGGTATCCATGAATACGTCTCTGAAAATGGCATTGCATCTAACTCAGTAGATTGCCCAGATTATGTTTTAGTTTAGCTTTTTACTCGGTCTATTCGATGTTCTGCTTTGACCCCAAATAAAACTAAAATCTGTGTTCATTGCTCTAGTTTCGAAGGTTGGAAGTGACACGGCTTCAGATAGGTCAGTATCCTAATGGAGTCATAGAACCGATATTTAACTAACTGCTGATAGGTGGTGTAAAAACTTGCATAGTGCACCTTAAGTCATGGATTTGGCAGGGTCACTCAAGAACATTCAACATTGTCCTGAAGCCACACCAGCGTTCTCTTGGCAGTTTGCTTCGGAAAAGCTTCATCCTTCCCGCAATCAAAACCAGTCTCTCTAGAATGTTGATGAAAAAAAATTATTTTATCAATTTCGGAATAAGGCTGAAACATAACAAATTAGGAAATATTTAAGCGCTGTCAATACAATTTTTTTCACTAAATATATTTTGTTGCCTTTGTTGGTAATGACAGCTTCAAAACACCTCCTGTATGGAGAAACTAGTTGCATGCATTGCTCTGGTATGATTTTGGCCCATTCTTATTTTCTATATTTCTTATTATTTCATTTGAGAGTTTCCTTGGTGTGTTTGGGATCATTGTCTTGCTGAAATGTCCCACCTCGTTTCATTTGTCATTCTGGTAGATGGCAGATGGCAGCAGAGTTGCCATCTATTTATGTGAAGTTTGACAGTACCATTTGCTGAAAGGCAGCCCCACACCATGATGTTGCCACCACATTACTTCACTGTTGGTATGGTGTTTTAGGGTGATGTGCAGTGCCATTTACATGGTGTGTATTATGGCATCCAAGCAGTTCAGTTTGGCTCTGATCTGAACCCACTATATTCTCCCAGTATTTCACTGGCTTTCCAAATGTTGTGCAGCAACTTTAAACAAGCTTTAACATGCTTTTTGTCAGCTATTGAGTCTTGCGTGGTGAGCATGCATACAGGCCATGGAGGTGGAGTGCATTACTTCATGTTTTCTTTCAGACAACAGTACCTGCTAATTCCAGGTATTTTACAATCCCTATAAAAATAGTCACCCCCCATGGATGTTTTCCCCTTTTATTGCTTTTGTAAATTAAATTATGGTCAATATAATTTATCTTTTTCGACAAGAATTTGCAAAAAATGTGAAAGTGAAAACTTATTTTTAGGAACGAATGTCAATTATTTAAAAATATAAGTGTTTGCATAAATATTCACTGACTGACCTAATTCAACAGAGGTCCAGCTAGTTGATGCCAGCCTCATGCTCTGGGGATGCTTTTCAGCAGCAGGCCCTGGAAGGCTTGTAAAGGCAGAGGGGAACATGAATGCAGAAAAGTATCGCCAAATCCTGGAGGATAATCTGATTTAGTCTGCAGGAGAACTACGACTTGGGAGAAGATTTATTTTCCAGCAAGACAATGACCCCAAGAATACTGCAAAAGCTACACAGAAATGGTTCAAAGACAACTAGGTGAATGT
Organism: Novumbra hubbsi; assembly: GCA_016801125.1. Classification (NCBI taxonomy): domain Eukaryota; kingdom Metazoa; phylum Chordata; class Actinopteri; order Esociformes; family Umbridae; genus Novumbra; species Novumbra hubbsi. The sequence goes on from JACXGK010002824.1 coordinate 6,157, forward strand.
TCTGGAGTGGCCAAGTCAAAGCCGAGATCTAAATCCAATCGATAATTTGTGGTTGGACTTGAAAAGAGCTGTTCACACCCAATCCCGAGCAACCTGACAGAGCTTGAGCTGTTTTGCAAGGAAGAATGGAGCAACATTGCAGTGTCCAAATGCGCCAGCCTGATTGAGATATATCCACACAGACTCAGTGCTGTGATTGCAGCCAGAGGTGCATCTATTAAATACTGACCTGAAGAGAGTGAATATTTATGCAATCATCTACTTTCCCTTGAGTATTTTTAATTAATTGATATTATTTTTGTAGAAATCTGTTATCACTTTGAATTAAGTAATTTTTTGTGGCAAATTTCTGTCAAAAAGCCAAATTATATTGACCATGATTTCATGTATAAAAGGAACAAAAGGGTGAAACATCCAAGGGGGGTGAATACTTTTTATAGGCATTGTAGAAGCTCTCGACAAGCGGACCTTGGCTCTTGGACTCTTCTGATTATTCTTTTCACTGCTCTGTCAGAATTCTTGCGAGGAGCACCTGGTCGAGGCAAATTTATTGCTTTTCCACTTCCGTATTATGTCCCCAAGTGCTCACTGGAACATTCAGAAGCTTAGAAATGTGTCAGTAACCAATGCCATCGTTATGTTTTGCAACAATTAGGGTGCGAAAGTCTTGAGACAGCTCTTTGCTTTTACCCATCATAAGATGTCTTGTGTGATACCTTCGCAATGGGACCTTTTTGTAGGCCTTCAGTTGGGACTGAACCAGGTGATATTATTTTGCACTGACAAGGGGCTGTATTGCTTTTTAATTACTGATAGGTTTCAGTTGTTGTCTTGGCATTCCATTCCTTTTGGCACCTCTCTTCATGTGTTCAATACTTTTTTCCTGTGTCATTTCACATTATTACACATAACTTAATTTCTGAACTTATTTTTTTGGTTTCTTTGTATGTATGGATTACTTTACCAACATTTGGTGAAAATAGCGCCTTTGGAAATATATTTAGTGACAAAAATAGTGACGTTTTCAATACTTTTTTCACCCGCTGTATATCTGAAAAAGGATTTAGGTACAGCCTGTTGACATCAATGCTCAATCGCTCTTATTTTAAATGCAAAACAGTCAATATGATTATAATAGTATATGCTCATGTGACAGATAGATTTATCTGTGTGTCGGTATGACATGACTCATTGTGCCATAGCAACTCCTTGTGGCGGCTTGGGTGCATGTGAGGTGGATTGAGGTAGAACGCAGGCTAGTGCGTTTCTTCTGTTGCATGAAGACAATAGTCTAGATTTGCTGGTCGAGCAACCAAAGTGATGAGGACCTCAAAGGAAGAAATGAGTGGAGGTCATGAATGTTTCAGAGCACACTTATCTCAACATTGACATCCGAGGCATTAATGGGAGTTGCTGTGATTGAGCATAGTCATATTAACAAATTGGATATCATCAAATTTGGGAGTAAAAAATGGGTTTGAAAAGTAATTAAACAAGTTTAGGGATCTTGATGTGCTGAAAAAAAATACCTATTTTACTTCCATGTCATGCAGTACATAGATCGTAAAAATCATTCAAGTAACTGCATATTTTATATGCAGATGTCATAATCCTTTATGCTTTTACTGAAGAACTGTGAATGCCCTACTGAATAAAGCATACTAATTTGTTCATTCTGAGTGTGACCAAAAAACAATTTCTGCATCTTGCTAAGGCACCCTATTACAATGATGATAATAGCCTGTATGACGGTTATTGAAGAGTCACAGCTTCACAAAGAAAAAAAAACATTTGTTCTCAGAAACATACTTTTTGCGTTTCCCAAATGGCACCCTAGTCCATAGATTGCCGAATTAGAGTACTAATTGCCGGTTATAATTGAATAGGATATCCATAACCCCGCCATTTTGGACCAATGTCTTATCTCACCGGAATAAAAAAAAAAACTTCCTCAAAGGAAATTTCCCGACGGCAAAAACAAAGAAGAAAAAAGTCTTGTCCTTTCTACTAAAAATAAATCTGCGTAAAGAGAAAGTACCTCATTCTAGATGACATCCCAAGCTCATCATTATAAAAGCTTGTTAAGTATGTTATTAATAGAACTACACAGATAAAAGGCAACCTTACATTAAACCCTGGATGATGTTTCTGTGTCAAGGAAGCTAAGTCGCCCTCAGGTGAGGCCGTTGTGATGTTGTTATTATCATATTTGGGTGTCTTGAAGGTCTAATATGGAAAGTTTATGTTTATTCCAGTCCAAACCGACAGCTATTGGATTGCTGAAAAATTATTAATCGCTTAAAGGTGGCTTGCATAAAGCTAGGTCAACTTTACCACCCCCACTCTGAATTTTAAACTTCCCACCTTTCAGTTACAGACCGAGTTTACTACTTAGGCCTGGCTACCTGATTTGCATATGTGTGCGCGTGTGTGCATTTGTGAAGGTTCCATGGATGTGAAACCTAGGTGGCACGGTCTTGTTGATAATTACAGAAGAATGTGCAGTGAATTGTTCCTGGGAGCCTTCCCGGATGAGAGGGACTGACAGGTCCTGGCTGGGGGCCTCTGGCCTTCTCTATGTGCCCGGGGCTCACAGTCAGGACCTGACACTTTCTGGATTGTTCTCCCCAATCAGGTGCACCAGTGAATGGTTGTGCCTGATTGGGGGTGGTATTTAAGTTCCTCAGTTCCGTTTGTCATTGTGTTTCTTTGTTAGCTTAGGCCTGTGTTGCTGCCGCCCTACTGTTTATGCTTTTTCCACTGCTTTTGTTGTTTTTCTTAGTTGTGTTTAATTCTATACAGTTAAAATTATTATTAAAAAGGTGTCCTTCCACAAACACCCTGCTCTTTGTGTCCTATGAGAAACCGTAACAGGGACCTCATGTAGGTGGTGTTCGTTTGCTAAAAAGTTTTCACTGCAGACAACAAACCAAGGTTTAACAGAATTTAGACTGTGGTACAATGAACCAAGGTTATAACAATATTTAGCCTGTTACAATGAACCATGATTAAATAACTGTTGAATGGGTGGGGGGTTGAATTTAAGGAGGTTGTTCATGGACAACTCAATATTGAATTGAAACACAATTGCTGCTACATGAAAGACCATTCCCCTCCCAACAATGTGACCATGCAATCACTTCTAATAGGCTCCAGTTGTAGCAAACACTATATTGGGTTTACTACTATAGGTTATATGAGACACACAGGGGGTTTTGGCAGGTATTTAGAGCCCTACAATTTCTCTACATTAGACTAAATGTATACTTTATCAATAGGAATTTTTAAAGTCTACACACTGTACCCCATAACGTAGACACAAAAACAATTAGAAATGTGTGCCAATTTTCTTGATGTATTACTTTATAGAAGATTCAGTGTGTGTACCTCTACCTTTCCTCAATCAGGACTAGTTTTCCAGTCCGACACTGAGAATCCTCGACCAAACACGAGGCTCCCACCATCATGCTTCACCGTCAGGATGATGTTAGCCAGGTGATTGACGATACCTTGTTTTTGAAGGATTCAGGTAGAATTGTTTGACTTTAGTCTCATGGGACCATAAAATATAATTTAGAATTATTTTGAAACCACTGAAGTTGTACTTTAGTACACTAATAGTATGCACATTGTATTTAAATAGCAACAAGTATACTTCAGTGTGTTAAAATATTGGCACAATTGAAATATATTACAAATATGTTTCCAAAAAAAATATCAATTCAATTGACAACAGGACAAGAAAATTATTGGGTATGTACGATACAAAATATCTTTATAATGTATTCCAGAGAATCCAGAGAAATCGCTGTATGAAAGGGACACAGTACATTGCTGCATCCACAAATGCAAGCTAAAACTCTACCATGCAAAGAAGAAACCAGATATAATCTAGATACAGAACCCCCACCGCCTTCTCAGGGTCCAAGCTCATGTAAGATGGCAAGGTGGAAGTCCTGTGGTCTGACAAAGCAACATTTAAAATTATTTTTGGGAATCTTGGACGCCGCGTCCTGCGGACTGAAGAGAAGTGGGATAATTTGGTTTGTTATCAGCACACAGTTCAAAAGACAGCCTCCGTGATGGTATGGGGGTGCATTAACACGCAAAGCATGGGTGACTTGCACATCTGTGAAGGCACCATTAATGCTGAACAATATATACAGGTTTTGGAGCAGCATATGCTGCTATCTAGACAACGTCTTTTTCAGGGAAGGCCTTGCTTGTCTCTGCAAGACATTGCCAAACCACATTCTGCACGCATTACAACAGCATGGCTCACTAATAAATGGGTCTAGGTGCTAAACTGGCATGCCTGCAGTCCAGAACTGTCACGCATTTAAACATTTTGCGCATTGTGAAACAAAATAAATGACAAAGGAGACCCTGAACTGTTGAGCAGCTGAAATCCTTGTCAAGCAAGAATGGCAATACATTCCACTTTACAGAAGCATGCCCAGGCCTTTAGTGCTGTTATACTCTGGGGGAGGCGTCGCAACATTTTTATTGTAGGAGTGTCAATACACTTAATATGTATGACCTGTGTACTAAAAATTTGTTTTGGGTTTATCAATATGGGCTATTGCGTGTAAATGATGGCAAAGAATGATGCCATAAGACGTAGAGAAAGTTTAAAAGTCGTACTAGTCTCAAATACTTACTAGACTGAATACTTTTTGAACATTATTTGTAGTCTCAGTCAGTATGCAACCAACTTAAGATTCCTAATGCTGTGCTACACAGGAGAAGTCCTCCTGAGAAGTCCACATAAAAAAACATTTTTAGCCATCGCCATAGAGGACAAAAAAGAAACACATTGGAGTTCTTTTAGGAGGGAACTGGCACATTGTAAGCCAATCTATATTCTGTTACTGTCGGATTTATGCTACTTTTTTTCCATTCTATCAGCATCTCGGTAGATCTGTGGCCTGCTGTATCTTTTTCACCCGCTCTTCTTTCCATCAAGAACACCTGTTCCTTTAAATGGTAATGCCTTGAGGCATTCATTACGCGTCTAATTGTCCGGCTTCTTCATCATGTGTCCTAGCCTATAGCTCGCAGAACATTGCTTCACTGCTGCCCAATTACCTCCTGTTAATGAGTCAAGCCGGCAGGGGGATACAACTTCAAACTTATGCAGATTGAATATGTGGGTTTTAAATGCTATCGCTGTCTCTGGTCTGTAATCCAGATGGGTGAATCAATTTCCTAGAGGAGATGCACGCTCGATAGATTTTTGGCCCCATTGTCACTAGGGAGTGATGTGACACGTCGTCAAAACTATTAATACATCAACGGTGCTTACAAATCTGATCACTACCTGCTACCCGCTGTTAAACATCTTTCACCTCGCTGTGTTTTATACCTACACTTTTCTAATTACGGGCTTAAAATACTATGTTCATCATGACTTGCCGCTGTGCATTTATCCTTGTGATCTATTCGTTAAGCTCACATCACACAAACATTGTTAATCTCGGAACACAAGCACAGGATAATCAATATGCCTAAGAGCAAAAATATTTGAGTCCAGCCTCCTGGGACAAGACCTCCTTGTGTGGGTGAATGAGTTTGTTTATTTGGCTCTGCATTAGCTGACGCCGTGGCGAATGCTTTTCTTCTTGAGTTCCGACACTCAAAATACATTACAGGCCAAGAAACATTTTTTCTTTTTTCTGTGTGTTTGTGTTTGTTGTGTATGTAGCCAAGTAGGATCCAAAGCTTGACCGGTTAGGAACCAATGATTTATCAGTGAAGGAGCAAAAGCCTTGGTGATCTGGTAAAGATCATTCCTTAAAAGGGAAGAACAGTCAGGTCATCACCCAATTCAAACTATTACAAAAAGCACCCTGTTAAGACATATCTCAGACATATATCATTACCAATTCCAATCAAACTGGTTCATTTGGATAGGAGATGCACTGTTCTGTTTCATTGGGCTAGAATGTGTTATCACTCTTGTGACTCCTTTGGTTTTCAAAACCGAACATTTGTTTGTAGAAGAGGACTTTTCAAAGGAAGTAGATTTCAGATAGATGACCATGTGACTAAAGTTCTGTGCTGTGTATGGACATTGCTCTTCTGTAAGCTAGCAATTTCAATTCAATGTTATGTGGTCAAAAGTGTGTTCTGAATGTTAATACATTTTCATCTGTGTTTAATAGGTCATCATCAAGATGTTTATTTTAATGCCACTACAGTGATTATCTTTTTTACAAGTCGAAACATGAGACCCTTCTATAAAAGTGCCCTTCTATTGCATTCCTATATACAATTGTAATTCTCTTAATATTAATTGGTTATGTGCCACAGTGAATAACTGCACTTTATTCCAAATAACCTTTGGTCACTATGTTGCTTTTCTTGGCAGATGTGGTCCTGTGAAATCTAGAAACTAAAAACAAACATAATTGAATAATACTGTACAGCCATGGTCCAGTGGTATTTCTTCAGGAGAGTTTTAAATCCCAATTCCCCCGGTCTAACTTTGTATCCCTTCATCTCCCGCTGTTTCTACATTCTCTGTAAATAACACATGAAATACACAGGGTTGAATCCTTTAAAAGTATATACAGTGCACTCCATATCGCCGCTGTACGATGAATACCAAGTTTCCATTTTTATTAATTTTTGTATGTAAAGCGAGAATTCAACTTGACATATTGTTTCTTACGAATGTAGGACAAATTAAATCACTTCAAAATGCATTGTTTTTAAAACATGTACGTGCATTGGTCATCAGCTGCGTCTGTAGAAACAAGTAACTCCATTGATATTTATTGTAATGCATTGTCTTGAAATAATGAATTGTGTAATGCTGTATACTTATACATAGATAAAGTTAATGTAAATTATAATTGATGGCAAATATGAATGCTTGGTAATGAGGCTCCAAACGACAAACCTCGTTCATGATGAGCGCATGATAATAAATATTTTAGAGGAGGTAACGTATTTCTGCTGTTATTTCTGATAGGGTAAGATAAAAGTAATATGAAACTGTTAAAGTGAGCAACTGCTCTTTTGATTTTGGTTCCGGTGGGTAGAACGCATATTGATTTTGGTTCCTGTGGGTAGAACGCTCTATGATTTTGGTTCCGGTGGATAGAACGCTCTATGATTTTGGTTTCTGTGGGTAGAACGCTCTATGCAGTAGGGCACAATTCATGGGTATTCCAGAGCAAAATGAGGAGACTTATTTTCATTGCCACATAAATCTAAATTGACTGAATAAAGTATAATCGTTAGCAAGTATTTATTGCTTGGTAATTAGAAAAAGCGAAGCAGAATGTTAAAATGCAAACTGGTCCATGTTAAGATTCAATTGTAATTCTGATTAAAAAAAAATCTCCACACATATTTATGAGAAGAAATCTTCTCCTCCTGTCGCATTTTTGTCCAGATGAGCGATTTTATGAGGACATTGGTAAAAATGTGAACAGAAATGTAATCACATTGGTAACATTTGCTATGTTTTATTGATTTTGCATGAAGCCCCAGAACTAGGGAGATTTACCAAGCTGTTGGGAATCATCTTGTAGCCCATTCCAGCCTTGTGTAGGTCTACATTATTGTCCCTGACATCCTTGAACAGATCTTTGGTCTTGGCCGTGGAACATTTGGTATAAAATAAATCTTGCTGATTAATAGACAATCAAATACTTATTTTACTGAGTAAAATGCCAATGAAAGTATAACTTATTTGAAATGCGTTTTTCTGAATGTTGTTGTTGTTATTCAGTCTCTCATTGTTGAAATAAACCTGTCGTTACAATTATAGACTGATCATTTCTTTGTCAGTGGGCAAACAGAAATTAAGCAGGGGATCAAATTATGTTTTCCTTAACTGTATATAAAGTGGGGAGAACAAGTATTTGATACTGTCACGTCTCCACCTGATGGCGGCCGCTCCACTGTTCGTGTAGCCCCCCAGCGTTCGACGTCGCCGGCCTTCTAGGCACCACCGTCCCTGTTTGTCTTGTTCCCCATGTCCTGTGAACGCATCCCTCCCTGATTCCCTGCAGCTGATGCTCATTGCCTGAGTATTTAATCCCTCATGTGTCTTGTCTCTGCGTTCGTTATTGTCATACTGTTTCTTGTCTGCACGGATGTGCTTTGATGAAAGAACATTCTCTCTCTGTTCTAACTCTTTTTAGTTACTCTATAAGAGTTAGACTGCGCTACCGCATCTATACATATAGGTGAAATAAAACGTTTATCTGCCTTTTGGTCCGATCCTTGAAAGACATCACAGATACACTGCCAATTTTGCAGGTTGTCCTACTTACAAAGCACGTAGAGCATGTAGAGGTCTTTACTTTTTATCATAGGTACACTTCAACTGTGAGGGTCGGAATCTAAAAAAAAAATCCAGAAATTGCATTGTATGATTTCTAAGTAATTTATTTGTATGATACAATTACAGACCTCCACATGCTTTGTAAGAAGGAAAACCTCTAAAATCAGCAGTGTATCAAATACTTGTTCTCCCCACTGTATATATATATATATATATATTGGATAAACCCTTTTGAAATAACAGCAACATTTGCTAACAGTCCGACCTCTTGAAGGTACGAAAGGTATTTTATTTCAATTTACTTCACAGCTGTCTCTCATTAAGCAGGTTTTTTTGTTTGCATTCATTTGGAATCATTATTTTTGTCTGACCACATACAGAGTTCCCCAGAATTAGAAAAAGAACTGACAGATCAGGAACATTATACAGGAGGTGGGTGTGGACGTGTCTGCCAATACTAGAGGTTTGATAGTAATGTGCACAAACACTGGTTAGCTTCAAAAACAGGACGGCCTGCAGACATTATATGCACATTTAGGGAGAAATGGAGGTGGTAGTTACAAGGGAGATTGACAAGCAAAAAACAATAAATTAATGTGGGTTAGGTTCAAAATATTGGTTTGGTTGCTCTATTCTCAAGGTTTCCTCATCTTCCTACTATGATTGCATACTAACTAGTTTCCCCTAACAGACATGCAAGCTTATCAATTTTTGATTTCATATGAGTATGTGCCTCTAATGCAATCATATATTTAGGGTAGTTTATGAGTGTGTAGCCAAAGCATGCACACCGAGTCTGTAAATAGTCTGTAACGGTATTTTGGATCTGTTATCCTGGGTTAGGTATTCTGCCACTGTTAACACTTTATTTAGAGCAATGTAGAATTCTGGCATTTGTAGAATGCTTTATGTTTGGTAGACGCCTTCCAGTGTGGTTTCTTTCCTCAGTGTTTGGTTCGGTCTGTGTGGCTCCTCTGGGGCTCCGTTAGGTCTGTTTGGGTGTAGAGAGTCCCAGTACCTGCTGACCTAAGAGGCTCTACCTTATATTCATCTCTCTGTAGAGATGTGTTATGAAAGGGGTTATGAAAGGTTTGAGAGACAATGTCTTAAGTAGATGGGAAATATGATAGCTTGTTCCCGGATTATAATGATAAGTAGGTGTAGCCCTAATTCAGACCTGCATGCATTATTTTGAGTTTTCTGTTGTAGTATCAGAATAATTTAGAAAAATGTTGCATGCTGCATGCAGTTGGGTCTTTATCTGATCTAATCAAGTCTTGGTTGGTAAGTGAACACCAGACTTAAAGGACAGTGGGTTCGATAACTAATTATATAACTGACGGAGTAGGACTGATATTATAAATAAGATTCCCATTGGGAATTTTATGTCAAGCTTTATGTTATTTATAATGGCAATAGTTGTCCTTCATGCATATGCTCTCATATGTAGGCCAAGGTAAGTATAGTTTGTTTGCTTTAGGGTCATGTTTCTAAATCCGGAATACCCAACATGTCTAATTGATAAAGCCATACATATAGGTATTTGCATAACTTTTGTGTTCCTATATATTTTGTAAACATATTGGTCAGTTCATCCATTTTGTTTTCAAATGGGTCCTAGCATTTTGCAAATCAATTTATTCCATTTTGTATTAATTACGTGGCGTTGAGAGAATGTCATGAGTTTTGTTCTCAGGTGAGTTTTTCTGCCAAACCTCTGATTGGCTGATATGGGTTTAAGGAGAGACCTAACTGAGAGAAGTTATACATTCTCAGTGTCTTTTTCTTTCATGGGGAAACTGCTGTGAGGCTGTCTCTCTGTTTGTAAACACCATGTAATTACATATACAAATTATTAACTATTGAATTATTGAACTATGGTATTTGTTTTCTTAGAGTATTGCTTTGAGTAAATTATAATTAATTTGACTCTACCCAAGAATCTGTGGAATGTGGCAGAAAGGAATTACCACAACGTCAATCAAGTATGTAGGTGGTATGATAACATTTGATACAGGTGTGTGAGGGCAAGGTCAAAAACACAAATATGCACCACTGTTGGTTCTAAAGATCAGGATTGGGAAACACAACTCTTGGGCAATAGTCTATGTAGAATGAATGTTAGCAGTCCTGGCATCAGAAATCATTATTCGTTGCCAGAGCCCAAGTCTGACATAATTTGAGCTGAGGATTTCCCAAAAGAAAGAATGTGAAGTAGATTAGCTTGTCAATAGAAGAGGAAATGAAGTCACATCAGAAGGCCACATCAGACAGAAGAGAGTTAAAGCGTCACCACGGAAGAGAAAAAGGTTGTTGCAACAAGACGTCAAGGGCCAGGGGTCAGATATTACAATAGTACATATTTAGAGGAGGTCACATTTGGAAGCCCGCTCCATAAATAAATAGCCAATACAAGAGAAAGAGTGGAGAGGAATGAGAGGAATACTTTCTTGCCCGAGGGTTCTGGAACCTCCAAGGGCCCATCTCAGCCATAAAATCTGAAAAAGACAAAGCAGAGGTAATCATAGTTCTGGGGTTGGACCGGTCCAGAGCAGGGAACAACAACACAATTCGGATCCCCTACAAATATTAACAGATGTGTATAGAGAAGGGATTTTCTCCAACAAACCATTGGCAAATTCAACAGCATCAAAGTTGGGAGTGTATAAATTGACCAAAACTACCGGTGTGTGCAAGATGGTGCCTGTTACGACTAAATACCTCCCATTACTGTCAGAATCCCAGCACTACTGCTGTGCGATACAAGAGAGAACACCCATAAAAACAATTCTACAATCAAGTTGCTTCGTAACAATGTAGTGACAAGAGCACATAGCAGTGTCAGTCAATGTAACAATGTTCTAAAAAATCTAGTATTCATGCGCTTGTAGAAAAATAGTGAGATGTACTTAAAATAAAGATGCAGTGGATATAGAAATTCACCTACCCTTTTCAAAATGGCTTTTGTTCACATAAAATCAGACTTGTTGTGTTTCATTTATACAGTCTCCCACAATATCCAATGGAAAAATAAAAAAATTGCATGGTGACCATAAATCGATAACCCAAAACATTATGACCACTGACAAGTGAGTTGAAAAACACTGATAATCTTGTCATCACGGCACCTGTCAGTGAATGGGAAATATTAGGCAGCAAGTGAACATTTTGTCCTCAAAGTTGATGTGTTAGAAGCAGGACAAATGCATAAGTGTAAGGATCTGAGTGACTTTGAGAAGGACCAAAATGTGATGGATAGACAGCTGGGTCAAAGCATCTCCAAAACCGCTCTTGTGGGGTGCCTGCAGTGGTCAGTACCTATCAAAAGTGGTTCAAGGAAGAAAAGCAGTGAACCAGGGGATCACAAGGCTGGATCATGTGGTCCGCTCCAACAGACAGAAAGGTGTCAGGACACACAGTGTTAATCCGACTGGTTGCCTATGGGGCTTAGTAGCCGCAGACAAGTCAGGGTGCCCATGCTAAACCCTATCCACTGCCGAAGGCGCCTACTATGGGCACGTGAGCATCAGAATTGGACTATTGGAAGAAGGCATGCCGGGGAAGTAGTGGATTGGTTTGGGCAATGTTCTGCTGGGAATCCCGCCACTCATGTGGATGTTTCTTTAACATGATCACCTACCCAAGCATTGCTGCAGACCATGTACACCCTTGAAACGGTATTCCCTGATGGCACTGGCTTCTATTAGCAGGATTATGCGCCCTGCATAGTTGAAGAACACAACAACAAGTTCAAGGTGTTGACTTGGCCTCCAAATTCCCCAGATCTCATACCGATCTAACATCTGTGGGAAGTCCTCTCCATGGAGTCCCCATTTTGCAACTTACCAGGATCTGCTGCATGTGTTAGTGCCAGATACCACAGAACACCTTCAGAGGTCTGGTGGAGTCCAGGCCTCGACGTGTCAGGGCTGTTTTGGCAGCAAAAGAGGGAAATACACAAAATTAGGCAGGTGGTTGTAATGTTATGGCTGATCGGTGTATAATGCAAAGGTCAAATCAAAATCACTGTCAACAAACCGGTCATGCTGACTGATGCTGCAGGCAGCTTAAAGATCACCCCAACGTCTCGTTCACCCCGCCCTAATCTGTAAAGAAAACGGGGAGCCAATGGCGGACCTGCCAAATCTGGTGTTCACGAATGCTAATCGAGCTGTATGGTCCTGGGCCGTGTGCACAGGTCCCTTTAGAGGACACCTGGCCCTCACGCCAGCCTCATGGAGTCTGGTTCTGACAGTTTGGAGATCATCTTGTAGGGCCCTGGCAGTGCTCCTTCTGTTCCGCCACGCACAAAGGAGCAGAGGGTTGATGCCCTTCTAAGGCCTTGTCTAACTCTCCTTGTGTAACAACCAATCTCCTGGTATCTCCTCCATGCTTTTGAGACTGTTCTGTTGGACACAGCAAACCTTCTTGGGAAGGAGAGAGCAATTGTCTGTGGCCTCAACTGCAAAACCCTTCCGAATTTGTATTGTTTGTTCAGAATCGTTATTTTATAATCAATGAAGGATATTTACATTGAGTACTTTTGTTGCTAGAAGTAGGATTTTAGAGCATAACTAAGGATATGTTGGGTTCATGAAAAGTAACTATATAAATCAGAATTCAAATTGTTCCATAATATAAGTGGATACAGTAGCTACAGTGTATTTGTACACATTTTAGCTAGTTCAGTGTTTGTGTATTTGATGACAACGTGATAGATACATCTTTATCTTCATAAAATCCTCCAGGTACACTGATAACCACGGACATCTTTACCTATTCCACTTTCTTTTCATTTGAAAATTATGAAGCTTCTAAATTCTGGACATCACTATGTTAATGTTTTTTTCCATTTTGGTTTTAGGAAAGATTGTCTCGTAGGAATATTTCATAGGCATATTGAGCACAGGAGGAATAGACATACATTTTCAATCGGCCAAGGCCAGATAGAGAAATGTGTTTAAATTGTGCTTATTATAGAGGAGAGCTTAATTTTCACAATTATTAGCAACCCCAGGCAATGTTATATACTAATTACAAAAAGTATTTGATATACATATTTCTTTTTAAGTTCATCTGAGTCATTAAGAACTATTTCATTTGTCATACATAGGTTCACTGTTTTCACTGGGGTATTAATATGTGGGGACACATGCATAACTCCCTGAGACATCTATCAATATATATATATATATATATATATTATTCTGTGTTTGGGAATTGAAGAGACCAATTGTTGTAGTTTGAATGTAAAATGTTTTCCCAATCTTTCTTGACGTCTGATTTCAGCTGCTCAACAGTTCAGGGGCTCCTTTGTCGTATTTTTCATTTCATAATGTGCCAAATGTTTTCAATGGGTGACAGATCTGTACTGCAGGCAGGCCAGTTTAGCACCCAAACGTTTATACTGCGAAGACATGCTGTTGTAATACTGTGGCAAGGCCACAGTCTGCATGTAAAAGATGTTGTCTGGATGGCACCATATGTTGCTCTAAAACCTGTATATATTGTTCCGCATTAGTGGTGCCTTCACAGGTGTCACCCATGCCATGTGCACTAATGCACCCCTACACCATCACAGATGTTAGCTTTTGATCTGTGCACTGATACCTGATAAGCAGGATGGTCACTTTCCCTATTAGGCTAGAGGACCAACAGTTATTTCACATTTTGATTTGTCAGACCACATGATAACTGTTCACCTTCATCTTGAATGGACTCCGGCCCAGCAAAGGTGGTGACGGTTCTTAAACTAGTTTTATCTGGTTTCTTCTTTGCGTGGTAGAGTTTGAACTTGTATTTGTGGATGCAGCAACGTACTTGCTTTCAAATAAATGTCAAATAAGTACCTAAAAACAGTCATTCACTATAGTTACGTTTTTGTACAGATGATTATAGTTCTAATGGCGGAAGCCAACATTTAATTAACATCCAAGGGCACAGGCAAAGGCAACACAGAAAATGAAAACAAGCAAACTGGGTTCGGAAACAGGTGGTCAATAATGCTAGGGGAATGTTCTGGAATCGACAAGCATAACTGCGATGTAGTGTGAGCATTACTTTGGGTCGTGAGGGGTTGTGTCACGGTTGCTGGTATAGGGTGTGAAGGAGTGTCCAACGAAATGGATGGTGAGAGGACCTCACTGTTTTTGTTGTAGTGAAGTCTAGAAAACAAGTTGTTGAAGGTTACCACTAGAAGGTCACAGGGAACAGCTAGGGAAAGGAATGCAGGAGAACGTAACCTTACTGATAAATTAAAATAAATGTATAAGATGACTCAGTATTGCATGTAAATAATCGAATCTGACTCCATAATGTATGTAAATATATGTTATCATGAATGACTGTAATATGTTGGAAGTCCTTAGTAAAAGTATATATGTTTCACAGCCTACGTGCATCCTCAAGACAACAGATCGTGTAGCAACACGTCTGGTCACTACGATTGGAGTATGTATGTGTGTGCTTATATCATAAGCGCCTATAAGGTGTAGATCGTCCAACACAAACCGTACAATGAAATGGTATTTGTTCTGGAAAGGTGTCAAACTCTGAATAAATTGGAATGAAACTAAATGCATGATATTGTGGAAATGTATCAGTAGTGTTTGGATTTCCCCTGTTCCTCATAATGGGCTGAATGGTCTGATGTGCTTTATTATACTATAGGGATTATCTAGATCAACCTTTACAAGAACATTGTAGACATGTTTGTCCTTGTTGCATGTCTGACAACAACTGGTGATTACACACCATACATTTGATTGTTTTGCATTGATTAAAGTTCTTGTCCATTGTTCTGTATAACTGGATTGGAATAAATCGTATTACTTCAATATAGATTATGAAAGTATCAATCGTTCGTCTCCATACTCAACTTTATAGGACGCATGGACACCACTAGACCTCTGAAGGTTTGCTGTGGCACAAGGCTCCAAGACGTTAGCAGCAGATCCTTTAAGTCTTGTAAGTCGTGAGGGGCCTCCATGGCTCAGACTTGTTGGTCCAGCACATCCTACAGATGGGAATTTGGAGGCCAAGTAAACACCTTAATCTTTTTGTTGTGTTCCTCAAAACATTCCAGAACCATTCCTGCTTTGTGGCAGGGCACATTATCCTGCTGAAAGAGGCCAATGCCATCAGGTAATACCGCTTCCATGAAAGGTTGTACATGAACTGCAACAATGCTTAGGGAAGTGGTTTGTGTTTCACAGCAGAACATTGCCCAAAGCATCATACTGCCTCCGCCAGGCTTGTCTTCTTCCCATAGTGCATCTTGTTGCGACACACATGCACCCGGCCAACTACTAGATGTAAAAGAAAACATGATTCATCAGACCAGGCCACCTTCTTCCATTGCTTCTTGGTCCAGTTCTGACGCTCTCGTGTCCATTATAGACCTTTCGGCAGTGGACAGGGGTCAGTATGGGCACCATGACTGGTCTATGGTTACACAGCCCCATACAGAACAAACTGCGATCTGTGTTCTGAAATCTTTCAGAAACAGCATTAACTCACAGTAGCTTGTGGCTTGCATCGGATCCCACGGGCTAACCTTCTCTCTCCACGTACATCAATGGCCGCCCATGACCCCACAATCACCCCACAAGAGCTGCAGTTTTGGAGATGCTCAGACCAAGTAGTCCAGCCATTATAATTTGGCCCTTGCCGCTCAGATCCTTAAGCTTGCCCATTTTTCCTGCTTCTAACACATCAACTTTGTGGACAAACTGTTCACTTGTAGCCTAATATATCCCACCCACTGACAGGGGCCATGATGACAAGATTATCAGTGTTATTCACTTCACCTGTCAGTCGTCATAATGGTAGGGCTGATCGGTGTATGTACTGATTTAACTAACAGCAGTTGTTTTTATTAAGTTGCAATGTTGCAATGTCTTCAGCTACTTTTCTATTTGTAAAAGGGTTAAATTGCACATCTCAGACCAATTAATATCCTGTTCTTTTCTATTTAAGAACCTAGGCAGCTACCATACAAACAACTTGTTACACTGTGTGCCATCTGTTGTAAATCTAACAGTATTGCGGGTTTATATCTGTTCCCTAAAAAATGAAACGCGTTACTGATTGCTGATGTCCATGGAGATGCTACACATTTATGGTTAAATTTGTTTAGGTTTAAAATAAATGTTTTTATACCAGACACATGTCTGTCCATTCTGGAGGAATTATGTTTTAAACACTTTTTGACATTACTTGATAGTATTTCTCACAGTTCAAGTACTCTAAAAAACAACTCAAAAATTATTAAAAAATGAATAAAAATGACAAATATACATTCACAAAAAAGGTTCTTCACATATGTGTTCACAAATATGTTTGACCATAAAAAAATGCCTTACATGTATTTGCAAATCAAAATGTTTAGGATCTTGACAATTTCTTGTGAAACTGTATGGACATAAACTACATCACGGTACTTAACTGTATGGACATAAACTCTAATCACTGTATAACAACAAGTCAATGAAACTTGTCAATCTCTTCCTGACAGTTTGCTCAGAAACATTTACACTTGTAGCCCACTGGAAGTCATTTTGCATGTTCCTGGCTGTGCTCTTCCTGTCACTTCTTCAGCATCTTTGGGTCCCTGAAAAGCGCAATATAAATATAATGCATTATTATTATTATTATTACTTCTCCCACAAAGGAGCAAATACTGGTCCTTGTCTGTGGCCACCTCCAGAAAAAGCATTCCCTTTATGGTAGTTGTCTTGCTGTTACCTCTCTAGTGCAACAGTTGTCATTTTTATTTGCTCCATCCTAGGTGACATTGATTCATCCTTGCTTGTGCTTCCTAACTGGAGAGATTGATATCCCTGCAGTTAACTTGGTGTTATACTGTGATGAATACAACCCCCCAAATATTTTTGAACGATGTGGATCTGCCCAAGTTCACTTTAGGTGCTAACTGTGACGTCGGAGCATCTAGGAGCAACAACAGTCCAGCAACAATGTGATAGACCACACAAACTCACAGAGCGCGGCCACTGAGTGCTGAAGCGCGTAGAGCAGTGTTTCTCCACCCTGCTCCTGGGCGCCCCCCTGCCCTGCATGTTTAAGATCTGCCCTGCATGTGTTAGATCGTAGGTATGTTATGGCAGGGAGAGCTCTAAATCATGCAGGGCCGGGGGGCGCCCAGGAGCAGGGAGGGGAACCACTGGCGTCGAGGGTCAAATGTGCCCATCATCTGGTGCATCACTTACCACAAAGTTCACAATTGCCCCTGAAAGCAACATCAGCACACAAACTGTGCTTCGGGAGCTTCACGAAGGCCACACAGCTGTGTGCACGCCTTACATCAACATGCACAATGCCAGGGGTTGGCTGAAGTGGTGTAAAGCACGCTGTCACTGGACAAGGGATCAGTAATGAATCATACTCCAAAGTCTTATGAAAAGCCTTCCCAAAAGAATGGCTGCTGTTATAGCTGTAAAAGGGCGGAACTCTACGTGTCAATCCCCATAGTTTTTTAATGGGATGTCCAACATACATCGGTCATACATATGGGTGTGATGGTTGGGTATCCACATACCTTTGGCCATATAAAGTTGTTGAAAGGGATTTTTATCATGCAATTGCATTATAAATTTGAACAACACCTGTTGTGACAGTGACTTACTACTTACAAGTTTACTTCATTTTGCTAGAACTCTACCTCCATATAAACAACCTACATGGCGTCATGCTCCAGCTGGCTCTCTCCTGGAGGGTCTTTGCACAGCTCTCAATACTCTCCGTCGCAGTCTGTTGGAGAACAAACAAAGACAGGCCGTTATTTTCTTCGGTGACGTTCTTACCCCTGGGGGGCTTCTATCCTGTCTTGTATAACTGTCTTGATCAGTCACTATGAGAGGCATTTGTGGAAGGATGGGGTGGGCCCTCTCACATGCCCTCAGAATGCTCCAGAACCGTCCCAGAATGCCTATGTCAATGTGCCCTCTCCATGGTCTTGTACCTCCGCTGGCACTGGGCTCTCTACCTGTGGGAGGGAAGTGCTGACAGGACAGGCAACATTATGCGTGCTGACAGTTAACTTGTACTCTGAAAAAGTTTCATTAGTGACTAGGGTGGTCTAAGCTGCTGCATTCAGTGTGCATGTACTGCTGTAGCACAGGTTTGAATCCAGTCCTCTCTCTCTCTCTCTCTCTCTCTCTCACTCTCTCATCTTTCACCACCTTCCTGTACAATAGGGCATACAATGCCTTCAAATATCATCAAGGGAAAAATAATCTAACGATGTAATCTAGCTCTAATTAACCAAACACAATTCTCTGTAGTAGCCAACCAGGAGCCGGCTAATTGGGTGGCTGAGCAAGCAAAGGGCACTCGAACCGGCTTTGGTAATAGGGAAAGCAATGCAGACTGATACCATTCCCTATAGTTTCACATCATTATTGGATAACAAACAAATTCAAAATAGCAACAACTGTCTGATTGCTGCGGTTGAAAAGTAGTGTCCTAAGTAGGGAATAGGGTATAATTTGAAAGACAGCCAGAAGAGAAAACCCCAAAGGAAACCTTCACATTATATTACCAGGCAGTTTAGCCCCTCGCTTTTACACTCCAATTGGAATTCATGCCTGTCCCTGTGCCCATGTTAACGCCTGAACAGTTATCAAACCATTAATTAAGGCTGTGCGTCAAATCCACCTTCTGTGCCTGGTCCCAGTGTGGATTAGGGCTGTAGGCTGCGGAAAGACAGAACGCTGGCTGTATGCTGTATTGGGTTGTGAGCTGGTGGTCGTTTCCAGCATGAGACAACTAGTCTGAGCAGGCTTTGCCTCTAAAAGTTGGTATCAGCGGTTGAAACAATAATATAGCCTTTTCCCCGCAGAATGATATGGCCGGAGAAGTTCATCCACACTTATGCATAGACAGAGCAATTCATGCAGGAAACATCGGAGTAACACCAGATGATTTTTTTGTGTTTCTTTTTGGGAACAGCAGGTAAACACTACAGACATCCTGTAAACTGTGTTCTTGAAGAATCAATGGAATATTATTAAATAATGAGTCTAACAAAGGTGTGTAGATTACCAGTGATTTTAAATTCTCACTTAAACAAGTAAGGATTCTACTGAGTGTAAGAGGTTCATACTTTAGAAGCCCAGAGTCTGCCCAAGGGCGGGAGAGCCGGGGGGACAAGTCAGACACATTTGCCTCCCCACACAATAATAAGAACCCATTTCAAACAGGTTCACTATCTCCCCAGCAATATGAAAACCCACTCCTACACCCTTGTGGCTACCTCACGATTGTCTTCAATTCTCCCAAAGTGTGTTTCGTTTTTCTCTCCCCTCCAGGATGTAAAGGCATATTATTGTTAGTATTGGCTGTAAGTACTTTCAATTATCCTGAAATCCATGGGTAAATCTTTAGTCGGATAGAGAAGAAGATCTTCACTTTGGGAGGAGGGTGGAGAATTAGCAGTTAATGGCTCACTCCCATACTATTCTTTCCCCATCCATCATCGCTCACATCTTCATGCCTTTTCCCACCAATTGGGCACACAGTTAATAACAGATAAATATTGAGGGTGTAGGTACTAATTAGACCTTCCAGGAGCATGCAGTCTTCTTGAGTCAAGTGTCCCAATGCCTTATTTTCAGACATTATATAAATATCAAAAAAAAAAAATTGGTTCGACTATTGTTGTTATGTGGGATTTGCTTTTTTGAATTTTATTTGCATTATTTACAAATGGAACATTAATGTCATTGTTCAAGTCACTACAGTGTCCTGAAGTCGATGGGTTTATTGATCCCATTGCCACCCTCTGAATGCCGTCACAGAGGGGCACTCTACTCAACTTCGAAAGGGCAAAGGGTCTGGTTTGCCATAAAATCAACCACTGCGTGTTTCAAACCATGCCTTCGACAAGCAGCCAGGCCCAGGTGAATGGCCTGCATCTTACATTGGCACAGTGCAATGGGCCTGGCACGAAACTACGCATGCAATAGGTTGCTATTTAAGACACAGGGCACTCTGAGATCAAAGAAGAGGACACCCCAATACTGGAGATGTTATTTGTTTCCTTCCTGCCAGACTGGCACACACATTCCACCTCCGGATATCATTCTGAGTTGTTTGTCTGCAGTAATCTGGTTCCAGGCAGCAGATGGACTTAACTCCTGTGTTATTCCCGGGCAGCCCCCTTGGGTCTCAGCCAGAAACACTGTCTCTTGCTCTCTGTTCATGTTGTCTGATGTGCTGGAGCATGTGGTTTTGAAGGACTATTGTGTGATGGGCAAATCTGGTCAAGGATTCATATTGTGATGGTCAATGTTCAAGTGTTTACAATGCTGCTAAGTTTGATAGGAGATTTGCCAGCGAGTATGTTCATTCAGACGGATTATATACACTTTTCAACGTTCCGAATCTATATTTCATGTATGATTAAAGCTGTATATTGTAAATAATGAGAATTGTTAAAGAAAGAGTTTTTGGTAGTCTGTGATTGTTTTATATAGGTATCCATGGTTGGATTGTATTCATGGATCTTATTCTTAAGCTGGCCTTCTGCAGGGTTAGATTGTTTTCATACAGCATTCAGCCTATTTCAGGGTGGAAACTGCCCCACTGATTGTGTCTGCGTATGTGTCAGTGGCGATGGAAGGTAATCTTTTACAATCACACATTGTTAGAGCATTTTAAAAGACACAAATCAGCAAAGTGCAGTCCTCTGTGTATCTGACAATCGTGCCATTTTGTTCGTAAAAGGGATTTGAATAGCTTTGATTGGAAAAGAACGGCACATCAGTTGTCTTAAAAAAAAAAAATGAACCAGATACAGAATATTCAAAATCTGTGATGAAATGACTGCATTACGCTGACTGAATGGCCGGGGACTGTTAAAAATCTTAGCATCAGGGGAAGAAGAGTCATTTCTCCATGCCTTTTACATTTCTGTATCAGCATTTGCAAACATCAAACTGAACTAAAAATGAGAAAGTTCTAGGAATATATTACAATGTTAAATGGATGGCTTTGAATACATTCATTTATTTTTTGTGTCATCATTTTGTGTCGGGAGTCCGTGCTTCTTGTGTATTGATGTGATGATTAAATATTCATGAAAGTTTTAACTATAACTGTTCAGTCAACAATTTTGTTCCTCAAATTTGTTTGCTTGTTAAAGGTTTTCCTCTTGATTAGTGTGCAATTTTGTCTTAGAACAACTGTCTTTGCAACAAGACCTTTTGGACTTTAATCAGTTGTATCCCTAATGCAGAATTCTCATAGATTTTGCAACAAAATTATACTTGGTACTGATAGACGGTTACTGAAAGCACACTTTACAATTTCCCCAGAATTTTAAAATGTTTCTACTGTACTTCTATCGAGATAGGTAGGTTGCTAGGATTTAATTCTCCTTAAAATTCTTAATTCTTAAGTCAACGGTGATTTTCTTTTTTTGGGGTGGTGGATGAGGTGACTTTAGGCCAAAATACCTACTTGTCACCGAAAACATTATTTTTCTGTTTAATTTCCAGGGTTCATACAGAGGAAAGTGATTACACAGTATAAGGCTGACACCATTATCTAGTGCCACATCCAATAGCAATTAGGTTTACTGTACATATAAGGGGTGAACTATGGTTTCTTTTTCTTAACTAGGGGGGAAACACTAAAATATACAACATTCTGGCATGGAACATTTACATGTGCAGTAAAGCAAAACATGGATTCCCAGCAGAGATGGCTAAATGTAATTCACCTAGCTAATCACTACTAAGGTGAATATCAGCAGGTGCTTTATATTAAGCACATACCATTTCCTTCATTGATTGACTGTCAAATTACTGAACAACTGGCTAAGTGAGCATTTCAGATAAATAATATTAATCAGTCTACTCTGTAACAAACAGGTCAGAATATTGCCATCAAACAACTAAAATGACATTTGCCAGTTATTCACAGCGCATTATGTTAAAGACGTACAATGTTTTACTTTGAAATATAGCCAGTGCTGAACTTGGAAATAAATAAGTTCAAGAGTTGTCTATTTCCCAGTCTGTCTATAGGACCAGCTCTTAAATGTTGGCCTCCAACCTACCACAATAGTTGAATGGAAATGTTCATTTGGTTCCAAGCTTTCCTTAAACGTTTTACTCCAACGAAAATGATTGGTCAAAACATATTGGGATAAGATTGTACATCTGCACTGCAAAATCAGTGTGCCTTCTAATTCACAGCAGCAAAGCAAATACATATTTAAGTTAGTTCTTACATGTGCATTTCATGCTCTAAAATAGTTGCATCTTTCTCCCGTTTATTGTGGCGATTTAACATAATCCCCAATTTTTATGGTAAACAAAAAGATGTTCAGGAGCTAAATGAGCTAGCACTTTCAAATGAATGGAGCCAGAGGAGCCGGTTCACCAAAAACATTTGCAACAACCCTCACTATAGCACTCAAATCAAGCAATGACACTTAAACAACACATCAGGTCTCGATGAATGCAAAATGTTAAAGATCAGTCTTTATATGTGTAATTCATTGAAAACTAGAGAAGAATCAGTCAGGACGTATAAGGAGAGCAATTGTTTGTGGCCAACACCTGCAAAACCATTCCCTTTTTGGGGGGGGGGGGTTGTCTTGCTGTTACCTCTCCAGTGCACCTGTTGTTGCATTTTTGATTAATCACACACGTTCTATTTCACAGCCCTAGCTTTTCCTATATCAACAAAAATGGCAAAAAAAGATTTCCACTCATACATCACTATGTCCCAAATATTGAGAAATCACCAGAGACCTATCCTCCACTGGCCTTTCTGAGGCTTTGTGAATTCCAAAAAACAGTATCTTCACAATAACTTTTCAAATCCTTTTGACAATAACCTTTCAAATCTTGTTTAAAAACACTTTTGTTTTCACGTGCCTATGACTGATTGTTTGACCTAACTATGTGTCCTATAGCTTTAATAGCTACTTTAAAAGCCACATGGAATCCCTATGCCATTTTAAAATGTTCATTACTTTTTTTAAATCCTTCTTAATTTCCTTTACCTTTTATCTCTATTTCTTCTTGATTTTAATCTGTACACGTTAAATTGCTGCATGTCTGTTTTAATCAAACTGTTAAACTTGTATTTCTCTTTTAATGTCCTTATTATCTTCTGAAAAGTGCATTGAATTGCTTCTATGTATGAATTGTGATATATAAATAAACTTGATTGATTTAATGAAT
>JACXGK010002824.1:29770-50542 GCA_016801125.1 Novumbra hubbsi
GGCGAGGCCAAAACAGAATCTACAGAATAGGATGCAGGGCGAGGCCAAAACAGAATCTACATAAGATGTTGTGGGAGATTCTGAAGCAGATGGAGAAGGAGCAGAAGACATTTCGATCAGGAGGGCGACACTACGCCATGCTGCCCTCACCACTTATCTGCCACAGTGACGCAGGAGCTAAGAAGGAAATGGCTTGCAGGAGTAGAGGCCGTCTAAACTATGCGAGGACCACAGGTTTAGTGAAAAAAGGTTTGTATTTTTTTCAATAAAAAGACACCGCAGGCACTGGTTAATCCAATGAACACATACCCCGGAACAAAGCCACAAACATTGTACACGGACCTTCTGAAAGGTCACCTTCAACTCTGCATAACATACAACAATAACCAACACCACCCTTTATTGTGCCTGTGCTTAAATACCCCCATTAACCCAAATGAGAAACAGGAGCATGTGTGCCCAGTCCGTGTGGTCTTCGGAAGTCGCTAAACCCCAAGTTCAATATAAAGGCTCCGAGCGGCGAACGCCGGTACTGCATCCTGACTCGGCATCACTTTAGGGTCCCTGTATTAGAGTGGTGGACCACTTCATATAAACACCCAAGATTAGATTGGATTCTGGGCCTAAATGTGCCACCTCTAAAACAATATGTATGTTTTTGATGAAATCTTGAAATACTCCGTTTTTTGGTCAAGACTTGGAAGGCTTCTGGAAGGAAATACACAACAAGACATCATTCTTTGCAGCAAAGAATTGTAGGCTTCTATCTTTCAGATACCAGTCCGGAGATTAATTAACAGAAATGTGATGGGTGCGCTTTTTGGCCTTTAAAAGTTCATTCATTTGTATATGATAACAAATCATTCATTTGTTTATGAATTTTAAAATATAACATTATATTTAAAATTAACATTGCATGCATGGCAGGGAAGATGTTTAGCCTTTCAATTGTGAAAGTATTTAGCCCAATATTTCAATTTATTTCTATTCATCACACTGTAGACAGAGCACTTTTGTTTGGCTCAAATGGCTGAGGCTCTGACTGTCCTGTACAGTGCCAATGTCCCTTCGATCTAATGTCCAGATTCCCTGAGCTATCAGGCTCTTTCAGCCCTAGTACAATGGACATCTTCAACCTGGCCCTTGGCTTATCAGAGAGGAGAATAGGGGAGTCACTCTAGATTATGTGCCTGGAAACCCCCAGAAGGCTTTCTTTCATGCACTGAATAACCAGCTAGGAGTGTGTAGTCACAGTTTATTGACCTCCAGATAGAATATGAAACCTGGATTTCTTTTTATTTCGACAAGACGCCTGGAGGATGTTTTATGTATTAGCCAAAATATGCTCCTTGAGTACCAGCTATGAAAATAGATGGCTGGGTATATATGCTACTGTACACCCTTTCCAACTACACAATCACCAAGCTAGTAGAACCATCACACAGAAAAAAAAAGAAATAAAAAAAACGAGGTAAGATGCAGAATTTTTGACTTCCTTTGACAAGAAGTGAAAAGCCCCTCCAATGAGCAATTTGAACATGTCCTTGAATCTTCCTGGCCCACTGAACTGTTTACATATGTAACTGTATGACCTTTTCATGGAGAAGTTGATCTATGAAAAGCCTGAGATACATTTTGTCAAATGTGTGGATGCTAGACAACAGTGATTAATTCTAAACATAAATCATTTCAGGGAAACTTTCTATAGTCTTGGTGCGCGTAGACCTCCAGCTCTATTTTGGACACCAGCAGGAAACCCGAGGAGACCTTTCCGATATTTTCATCGGAAACTGATCGAAATCTAAGATAAGAACTGATTAATGGAACAACCCCAAACCACAATCCCATTTAAGTGTAGGTGCCAGAAAAGGAAGGATGATTGTGGAGAAATTGTCAGATATCCTGACATTCCTGTAAAATAAAATTACATTACTTTGCTTTAGACATGCTGTGCCCCACATTTCTGCCCTAAGACATGAGCACTCCTCTGTTCCTTACCTTTGATTATATTATTTTTGGCAGGTCAACTAAATTCGAGTCAGTTTTTCTGTAGCCCCTAAATACCAAATTTTTTGGTATCCATGCTGCTAAAAGTGAAATAGGAGAATTGGTAATGATTGGCTTTGCAATCATTCCTTAACTGCAGCGAATTACAGATTAACACTAAAATGACTGCTGTAAAGTAAATGCACGAACAACCCAATCAATCAAAGTTGATTATGATTGTGCATCCTAACGTGAGCTTTTGTACTACTATAAAGGTGGTGATTAACTGCTGTGGACCTGTTGTAAAGATTTCCTGTGTCCCAAATGGTTCTCTATTTCCCATTGTGCCTGGTCAAGTGTAATGCATAGAATAGAATGTAATTTGGGCTGCCGCCCTAAACTCCCCTCTGTACTGCATCTCACCATATCAGTGTTGCCCAGGCAGTTGTGTATGGACCATTTCACTCAGGATGTTTAGGACACCTGCCAATGCCAGTTAGACCATGAGTCTATTGTTTAAATGAGTTTACCAAGGATACTGATTCATGTCAACATGCCTTTTGAGGTATTGCTGCCAAAAGGTTCAGTAAATAACATGGTTTTCTTCAATGAGTTAGCACTGAAATGTGATTTGTTGTATTTTGTCACATATTAGGGCTAAGGTGTTTTCTCTCTGTAGAGAGTCCTATAGGACTTCCAAGGAAGCCTTTGGAGAAGCCCTAGCTAATTTGCATTTTTAAGGATGGGTTAGCCTGGAGAGGATTTAATTTAAAACGTTTTATTTCTTCAGTTACTTTTTTACCAAAGGTCAGTGCACAGGAGGTGGTGACAAATTGATTTAGGCCTTGAGCTTGACCTAGACATCCTATATCAAATTTGAGTTATTCTCTTCCGCCGTGTTATATTTGGAGATA
Organism: Novumbra hubbsi; assembly: GCA_016801125.1. Classification (NCBI taxonomy): domain Eukaryota; kingdom Metazoa; phylum Chordata; class Actinopteri; order Esociformes; family Umbridae; genus Novumbra; species Novumbra hubbsi. The sequence goes on from JACXGK010002824.1 coordinate 32,671, forward strand.
GGCTTAGTCCCAAATATGTGTGTGCTGTCTTGTCAACTCTCACACGAACATCCACTGGGTTGGAAAGACAGGACAAACAAATGTGGGACTCAGGCTTGGTATTAGCTGCAATGTGAAGGCTAGCTAGGATTTAAGGGCTATATTGTGTCAGGTAAATGTTCTGGGCAGCATGCCAGAATGACAAGAAAGAGGACAACATTCAAAGGTGGATATTTAGAGTGTTGGAAGATTTGCTGTTGCTGGGACTTTGTCTCTCAAAATTAATGCATTACTGGTCTCAGAAGCACAGGCGTGGTAAGGATTCCAATACATTGGGAGCTTAGCTCGGATTCCACACCCAAAGTAGGGAAGTCTGGTGGCATTCGCCTCCAGAAGATTTAGTTTTATTTTGAACAGCTAAAAGGTTAATAAAAATATTAAATAATATTTTGGACGAAAAAGGAATGGAAAAAACGTATCTGAATAATATCTCCAGCCAATAGTAACATTAGCTAGCTTGACTCTAGCTCACTAGACTCTTTAGCAGTACTTCTGATATTGTTTTTGGAATGTTTTTATTTTAAATAATAGATATCTAGCTTAGCTTTATGCACTAACCCTGATGTCTACCTTATGTCTCTGCGCGTTTCATCTTGATGCATAGAAACACATTAGCTAAATGGCAGGCTTTCTCACCACATTCAACGTTGTTAGCTGCTATAGGCGATCTCACTACCGCCGGGAGTACTGAGGTTTACAAAAAACATGTTTCACAGCAGCAGAAACCGTAGAGCATTGTCTTCATTTGAAAGGACCAAAAAGGTACTAGAGTAAATTTTTTATTTCCCCAAATCTGTATTCTTCTATTGTACTATATATACTTCCTGGTCGATTTACTGTTGTGTACAAATATATCATTATTTCCTGGGGAGGAAGTATCAGGGTGTGCTGTCTTGATTTCAGTCAGGTGAATGTCTCAATCATTTTGTCATCATCATCGTCTTGTCCTGAATGACTTACAATTAATGCCTTTCAGTTAAGGTGTCTTAGAAAACCAACATCTGACAGTCATAATAATTTCACTCTCCTTCGAAGCCAATAGTGTGCAATGTCAGTGCCAGAGATATCAAAGTTCATGCTTTTCGTGCAAGTTTGTGGATTTGTTTTCCGGTTGGTCAGGGTGAGGTCATACGCAAGTTAATTAAAATACTCATCAAAGATGTAGGTTTTCAAGCACATTCTGAAGATTGGCAGGGATTCTGCTGTCCTGGCCTCAAGGGGAAATGTGTTCCACCATTGAAATGCCAAAACAGAAGAGTTTTCCCTTAGCTGATCGGGAGCTGCACACCCGTGAGGGTTATGAGAAAAATGTGTTGAGAAAACACATAGTTGGATGAAGATAAGGCGGCGGGGTAGCAGTATTTTCTGGGGTGATCCATGTCTCCGTCAGGGCCCCCCAAAAAAATAAGGGCAAAATAGGCTGAGATGAATCTGCTTTGTTGATAGAAGAATGGCAATTCCAGAGGCTGCCAGAATCCAGGGACTCCACATCAATCAATCAACCAAGTTTATTTATATAGCACAATTCATACATAGAAGCAATTCAATGTGCTTTACAAGACAAGACATTAAAAGAGAAATAAGAGAAATAAAAATGTTATAACTAAAAGTCTATCTACAACTTGTCCTCTATTCGCCCGTCCACACATTCACTCAGTAACCATCCAATGCAACTCAGGGCTCGTTATACAAACAGCCTGATATTTTATCCATAGATCATTCACACGTTACAGTGCGCCCACTTACATCCCAGTGTATTCACAATAATACACTCATTGCATTGCGATCTTACTTACATTCACACTTTGTACGAGTACGTGTTTTACAAACCGACTCTACAATTCAACCTCTTGTTTAGACATCATCCCACTTTTCGGTCACAATTTTAACAGATTTATTGAAACAGACATGGATCAATTTAACATGTAGAGATTAAAATAAATAAAAATTGAGAAAGGTTTAAAGGAAAATTAAGAAGGATTTAAAAAAAGTAATGAAAATTAAAAAGTCTGGTATAGGGTTTCCATGTTCTCTTGGTCCCGGTTAGCATTTGTGCTGGAGCATTTTGAATGAGCTGCAGCTTTTTTGTAGTCTTTTTGGGAAGTCCAGTTAAAAGCCCATTACAGTAGTCAACTCTACTAGAGATAAAAGCATGGATAAGCTTTTCTTGGTCTTTGCGGGACAGCATGCCCTTGATTCAATTTATATTTTTAAGTAGATAGAATGCTGTTTTGGTGATCGTTTTGATTTGACTGGAGAATGTGAGGTCAGAGTGTATTAAAACACCAAGATTACGCACTTGGTCTCTGGTCTTTAGGGCCAGAGAATCAAGCTCTTTAGTAATACTTGTTCTGTTGTTTGTGTTGCCAAATACAATAATCTCAGTTTTATCTTGGTTTAATTGTAGAAAATGTTGGTTCATCCAGGTATTTACTTGTTCTATGCAGTGACACAATGGGTCTATTGAGCTATAGTCCGATGGTTCGAGAGCCATATATATTTGAGTATCATCTGCGTAGCTATGGTAGTTGATGTTGTTGTTCTGTAGAATTTGGCCCAGAGGTAGCATATAGAGATTGATCAGAAGCGGTCCGAGAACTGATCCCTGGGGAATTCCGCATGTCATAGCCACCCTATCAGATTCGTGATTGCCAATAGTGACAAAGTAACTTCGACCATCCAAATAAGACCTAAACCAATTGAGGACTGTCCCGACAGTCCTACCCAATTTTCCTGCCTGTCGACAAGAGTTCTGTGGTCTACAGTATCAAATGCAGCACTGAGAACTAATAGAACAAGGACTGTTATTTTATCTGAATCAGTATTCAACCGTACATCATTCAGAAAATCAGAGCCGTTTCAGTACTGTGGTGAGGTCGGAAGCCTGAGTTGGGTTGTATGTGTAGGATACAGTAGGTTAGAAGGGTTTTGACAGGGTGGGGAGAACAGAGACTCCACATGGGTTGTATGTGTAGGATACAGTAGGTTAGAAGGGTTTTGGCAGGGTGGGAAGAACAGAGACTCAACATGGGTTGTATGTGTAGGATACAGTAGGTTAGAAGGGGTATGACAGGGAGGGGAGACCAGGACTCCACATGGGTTGTATGTGTAGGATACAGTAGGTTAGAATAGTTATGACAGGGAGGGGAGAACAGAGACTCCACATGGGTTGTATGTGTAGGATACAGTAGGTTAGAAGGGTTATGACAGGGAGGGGAGCATCTGAGATGCAGACAATGGTAGAAAGGGACAGTAATAGAAAACAAACACATACTTATATGGAGAGGTGTCAGGTCCTGGCTGGGGGCCTCTGGTCTTCTCTATGTGCCTGGGGTTCACAGTCAGGACCTGACTCTACCACCTGGTTTGTTCTCTAAGCTAATGTGCCTGTCTCTCCACAACAGCGTTTTTCATCCGCTTCTGTTTTCTTGTGCAGTTTGCTGGCTGTGCGTATTGCTGGCTGACCAGTGTTTGATGGACAGCCTATGTCAAGTCAAATGTTTCTTTCTGAAGAACCTTGTGAAACCCGTCATTGATGCCAGGCTACCTTTGGAACATACATAAGAGATAGACCACAGAGTTTGGATATTTTTTTATGCAAACCTGGTGCTGTTGGTGTTTTGATTGTCCGAAGGGATTTTATGGCTGAAAGATAATTCTTCAGGAGTTTTTTTATGAGCAGTGGGTCATTGTGGACTATGGACACAATCACAAATTAGTAGAGGTTTTCAAGCAGATAAAAAAAATCACTGGCTTCAGGAATGGCCATGCAGGTGTGGCAAAAGACCACATTTAGGTAATGTGCTTAGCAATGTTAGACTGGAATTTAGCTACCCCACCCGATTCGAGCAGCCTGACTCCCGGGAGGCCCCACCTATCTCATCCATGACACCATGGCACATATTTGCAAGATCATTTGCAATCTTCATACATAAACAATTACAAAGGTAAGAAGGCTAACACATTAGTTAGGACACCACCACAGAATGTAATTTGCAATGCGATAAGCTAGCACTAGTCTAGTTTCACTAAGGTTAGTTAAGATTTCTTGCTAGTATACTGTTTTGATATCATTATACCTATTGTTATTGTCAGTGTTATGCCCTCGTCTGAGCCAGTAAATATTTGTAAACCAAAAGCTGGCTGTACACACAACACTTGGATTTAACTTTTTAGGTAGCCATTCTCTTGAAATGATATACAATGAAGCTGGTTTAGCAACAGCACAGTAGTCATGAACCAGGCTAACACTGTCAGGGTTCCGCCCTGACCCTGTCCAGCTCGGGCCCTAGCGCACCCTCTAGCGGCCCTGGGGTGCTACTACATGCACTCAGTCACCAACCACGCACACCTGTTTCCCATATCCCTCATCAGTACCCCTACATAAGCACCCCAGTCCCTCCAGCTCACTGCTAGTACAAACTACGTATAACGTTGTCCCACTACGTTTTTGGCTCCTGCATTATGCAGTCTACTTTTTCGACGTTTCGTCCACCACGCCTGATTATAGCTCGTCTCATCCGAGCGTTACTGCCTCCTCGTTATATCCAAGCCCCCTTCAACATTCGTCTCACTCAGCCATCCCAGTCCTACCGATTCCTCCTTCTCTCTCCCTGTTCGTGCACTTGGGTCCCTTCCTCACATCCGCGAGTCCGGCCCTTACAAACACACACTCCATGGACTCCTCATGGTTGATCTTGGCAGGTCTCTCTCTCCTTTCCCACACACTGGGCCTTGGTGGCTAGGTGATAAAAAAATTCCACTCATATAGCACTGGTAAGGGTCCTTTAACCAGTCTCCTTCTCTCATCGGCTGTTTTGGGTTCCACTATCCCGTCTTTGGTAAAATGCCTGCTAGAGTGCACTGTAATCGTGAAGTGGTCCCAGCGCATTTGGGAAGCTATGCATACTAAACCTGTCTCATTAGAGCCCTCTCCGGTCTCCCCTCCCTGGTTCACCATGTTTTAGCGTTTTTCTACCCACCCCAGAACTCACAACAACTTTATTAACTGTATCATTTGTTCCGTTTACCTAGTTAACATTTTTCCTTTTATTTTAAAAGATTTTACTAATCAGTCTCCTTTACAATGTATTTGCCATGTGTCTAATTTAATCATCAACTTGTCTTCTTTCATGCCGTGTTTTGAGCTTAATGCAATATGTTATACAGATACAGGTATTATTTTTATGTATTCCTTCTGGTGCATACACACACTAACAAACAGAGTCTTCAGATCATTTTATACTCAATGAACAAGAAACCCAACATAGTAAATAAGCATCAACATATCATCTTCGTAATGGCATACTTTGAATACACATCTTTGAATGGCACACTAACAAGTTGGGGGTCGATGGGTCATTCCTTTACTCAAAATCATTTCAAACTACAATGACTGATTACATTGTTTTCCTATAGGATGATGGAGCAATTACATAATATTAAGATAGCTAGCTACCCATCTGAGTAGAATCAGGGCAAACCTGATCTTGAAGACTTTACAAAGTCAAAGTACAGTAATCCCACTTTCTTTTAGTGCTTAGCCTATGCTCTACAATACAAAAGTAAGAGCAGGCTAGCTAGTAGACAAACTAGATATCTAAAAAGCACTCTTCACAAACATGAGCTTTTAACGAGCCAGTGACACTCACGTCTTGACACATCTGCAACTACAGGAGATCCTTGTCCTACTCCTCCTCTAGCCTCTGAGACTCCTTGCTTTCATCATAATTTTTTGAAAAAGCTTCTAATATCTATAATGAATAAGCTAACACCAGATGCCAACAATGACAAGCCCTCTCTCTCTCTCCCTCTCTCTCGGCTCACACAAAATGCAAATATGTGAAGCAGTGTAAAGAACATTCTTGCATTGCTGATCAAATGTCATGTTATTTTCAAGGGCTTTCATGCATGATCGTATAATGGCAGATTAATAGATCTGGGAAAATGAATAATACAAATCCGGGGCTATATTCAGAGACCTGTGGCTATTCATAAAACACTCGGGGCTATAGCCCCGGCCGCCCAGGCCTACTGATGCCACTGCAGAGCAGCAAGGAATTTCCTGCAAGTGTCTGAAGTGATTGGTCTGCTTGTAAAGCTTAGCCAGTAAATTATAGGACCTGAGGCATTCATAATGCTTTCAGGTACGAGCCCTAGGATCAGATGTTTTGTCTTCTTGTTTACTATTATACTAGAAAGAGCATAGATACTTTCAAATTAGGTTAATTCAGAATTACACACCATCGATCCCAGCTTCAAGGCCTGTGTGATCTTACTGAACCCAAGTATGCTGAGATGTGCTAGCAACAATGAGGATTGTTTTTGTCCTCTAAAAGCATGGACAATGTTTGTCTGGAACTTGTGTATCGCATAATGAAATCAGAAGAATACCTAGGCACTTTTAAGCACATTTGTGGACCAAGTTTTTGAAAGCTAGGTCTCTGACAAAGGTCATGGGTCTTCCAACAGAACAATGATCCCAAACACTCCTCAAAAGCCATCAAGCAATGGTTCAAGACAAAAGCGTGGCCAGCCATAAGTCCAGATGTAAATCCTGTTGCAAACAACTGGAGATCTGAAACCAGCGATTGGGAGGAACCCTTTGAATCTGGAGTTCAGTTCACTGCTAGTTTAGAGATAGAGATGCAGGATAATAATTGTATCAATGGCATTTCAGTTGTTTTCAGGTGAATTTTTTTTAAATAATAGACGTTTTGTAGCATTAACATTTGTGAAACAATTGTAAGTTTTGTGAGAAATTGTGAGATTTGCTTGTATCTAACAAGACTAATGTCTTTACAGCATAATGTGTTAGAAAGTAATATGTGGAGAAACAAAAGGACTGACCTCAATTAGCCCCAAGAAGTATTCCGCAAAATGAGATCATGTCATTCTATTTCTGTTGTTTTGTGTTTTTCCTCATTTGTTCATGATGGCAGAAATAATCTTAATTAGTTATTGATTACATTAGAGAACATCTACCTAAACATAAACATCAAACTGAAACAGCGATTAGGGCATTTTGGGCAGTAACCAAAAGGTTTGAATACCTGACCTGACACTGAATAGTTGGGGATGGTAGTGCAATGACGCTTTGACCAAGTGTCTACTAAATTGACAAAAAAGTTCATTTGAAAGAGCCAGATGGAAATTCTCAACTGTCATGAAATGCTATATGATGCAATTAGTTAAGCCAATCAACCATTATTTAAATACCATGGCAAGAGGGAAAATTTGATTTGTAATTAGTCGTTTGAGGACTACTAAATTTGTACGTTTGAACAAATTAGCTTTTGAATAATTGTAGCTATGCAAAGCAGGTGGAGGATTAATTGTTGTAATGCAATGTCATGTTGTGCTGTTATTCACCCTTGAAGAAATGGAGCAGAATGACTGATCAATCTCAGATTCCATTTCCTTTCTGTTTTCCCTTTGTGGTTCGCAGAACAACCCACACAGTCACAGGCTAATTGACATTTCTCATGCTCTTGCTTCTTTCCCTGGGCAAGTCACAGTTGTATTTTTTTGTTTTACCTCTGAGCGCACATATAGATCAACAGTCTTTTTTACTTTAGTGCCTCATCCTCCTCTCTTGACTGTCATATTAGGAGCAACTTTTATCAATAACCTTTTAACCCTATCCAGTGATGTACATAGGTAGATTAACCAAACCTGTAAGGTCCAAAGAAGCATTGGTCAATTCTCCAATCGTTAATGTCCAGGTAGTAATTTAAGTGCCCACAATTGTTAATTTCTTCTGTGGCCAGAATCTGGATTCTTTGGTAATTAACTTACAATTTCTGAAATTGTCGGTGAACAAACTGTACCTTTGCTTTCATAGCATTTCAAAGCCATCAGAAATGAAGGGCTTTAACCAGTCTCTTTTGACATGCTTTTATGAGGGAGCCACTTTATAGCATTTGAGCACTTTGAGACAATGAATGTCAGAATTCTTAGCAGCTGGTTTCAAATGAACCCCACTTTTAAAAGGTCATTGGTTGGCCTGCGAATCTGAAGGAAATTAGAACCAAAGAGCATCTACGGAAGTTAACAATAAAGAGTTCAGACTGTGCAGTAAACAAGAAGACTTTAAAACATTGCATAGTCACCTGAAGAACAGAATCACAAAGGGGCTCTCCAAAGGAGTGGTTGAACAAGTCATGGGATCGTTTTTGCAATGATTTCCAGATGAGTGTATACAAACATTTCATACAAAGAACACAGATAAGACAACCTAAGTTTCCCCCAATATTCCCTGTTGTAAGGGGATATGAAAGGATAATAAAAAATACTAGCATGTACTTAACACAGACCCTAGATTTTCCAATTTGGATTAGATTATTCTCCAGTAGCTGGCCATCTACCAAATGCAAAACAAAGATATGTCCAATTAGCTAGCTAGCTAAAAAAGCCTAAATAGCTGGCAAAAAGGTAGCAAAAAAATGTCAACCTTATCTAGTTGACTTTAACAGCACAATGGACAAACAAGGACAAACAAGGCTCGGGAGCAGTGAGGATGTTATACAACAAACTAGAGACCAGGAGGGGTAATTATATTAAGTTGTAAAAATATATGTTTACTCTGATGTAACATAGATATAACTGAATAACTAAAAGTAAATAAATGAATTTCACCTATAAGCTATTAAATTGTTTTAACTATCACCTGGGTACACCCCACTTGTTTTCCTGCCGTTGAACATCTTAAAAGAAATCAAAATTTGCAAGTACAACTTTCTGATTACAACACATACACACAACTGTCCTACCGCATAGGTGTGGTGATCAGATCACACACACAATGAACACTATGTCTTCTTAAACGGGTCCAAAGAAACATCTAGATAGTGTTCATGGATTAGGCTCGCCATCAAACGCGTCAATCCGATTATAAAAATCTAACCTGTGCATAGGATGAACCCGCCAACACTTAAATTCGACTCATGGAATAATTACCTGACAGCAGAAAAGTAGAAAATATTACATTTGTTATGAACTACAACAATGGTATTTTTAAATCATATGCATACAAATTATTTCCCATAACAAGTGATTCCAGAAATACAACTATCAAATAGCATTGACTGCAACAAAACATCTTACTTGACAAGTTCAGAGAGGAACCATTAATTGGTGTCACACTTTCCATGTAGGCATTCTGCTACCGAATGGCTCATTGAGTCTTTTTAGTAAAAATATTGTTTATTACAAATATTGTTTAGCACATTTTTATTCCTTATAACATTATATTTGAACTCGTGGAAAAGCTTATGGTGCGCAATTTACTGCTATTAACATGGGGTAAACTTATAATTGGCCCGCTATTTTGCCTCACAATTCAATTTAACTCACCAAGTGTTCTGCTAACAAAGACGAACAAACATAGTCTCTTCACAACAACGATGCAATTTTCTTTTTTTTCCTTTAAGATATTTCTTTATCAGATAGTTATTCTGATACTTTGTTCAGTATAGGGAAATCAATCTAGTGAGGCTTGCTAAAAAGACATCTTCAAAAATTCTGCTAGCAACTTCAAATGACTATCAGTAATTCAGGGGCGGGACATAACAATTTGTGGATTCCTGATTGGCTGAAACTAACATATTTTTCCTTTTAGATTTCACAGAACGTTTACTTCATTATGTGACCTGTGTTGACAAAGTAAGTCCCATAAACGAAGTCAGTGCCATTTCATTTTCACTGCATAAACAGTACTGTAGCTAGCTAGTATTACATGCAAACGTCAGATCCAGCATGCTTTCAATCTGGAAAGTTTATTTACGTAGCCAACGTTCAGTGTGGCTCACTATCCTTCGGCCAGTGCGGCTTTGTTTTTTGCCACAAAATCGTTAATATTTCTTAAACCTTGCAACAAAACCTTCAACAAAACAATAGCAACGCAATCGGAAACAAGACACACATTTTGATTCCTGTCATGTCTCCGTAGTGCAAGAACTGTAGTAGAAATTAGGGTGGCGATAATAATAAATGAATAAATAAACAAATATAAGAAAATACATAAATATATAAGAAATTACATTACTTACTTATAATAATAGGTAGGGAAAATAAGAATAGGAGTATAACAGAAATGTACTACAATACAGAATACTGTATCACATAGTAATCTATATTTTTTGTTTACTTCACTTTATTATTGTATATTATTATAAATATTTATTTTATATCTCTTTTTTCTTTTGTTCATGTGTAAGGCTTGAATTGCCTCTGTGTATGTAATGCGGTATAAACAAATAAACTTGCTTTTCATAAGTCACTCAGGCCTATAAGATTGACATACTTGGAGATCATATATGGTCAATACAATTTCGGTGGCTGGCATCTTGATTAGCAAACAGGTCTCAAATTGACTAGAGAGAGGATGTCGTCTGCGATGATGTCTACGCTCATTTTAACCTGGTGCGACTGTGTTTTTCGTGAATCACACTTGGAGATCGTATGTCTCTTCTTTTCTCCACACTTTGGGGGGCCACAAAGGGGTCCAAGCTTGTTGTCACTGGGGCACTGGCCCCCTCAATTTAAAAGTACAGAAATGGGCATGAAACTTGCAACGTCAAACCTAAACATGTTTTACATTTTTACAAAAATGGGAGTGAAGGTTTTCAAAGTTTGCATGTGGAAGGTTTTCTCTCCAGAAATCCCCACATGGCATTGTTTCTCCTTCTAAGCCTAAGGAACTAATAGCATATTTGTATACAAACATACCTTGTGAATCCAACAAATGCAGTGGGAGATGCCTTTTAATGATGTCATAATGCCATCCACAAAGCCAAAGTGCTTTAGGCTCTATCATTGTCAATCTCTCCTTCACCGCCTGAATCCATGATCGGCATGGGGCCAAATGCAGGTCCTCTGTGCTGATAGATCGGGCCAGCTGGGGGGGGGAAGGAGCAAGGGGAGAACACAGGACATGCTCAGTCAGGTTAATGGGTATTTACTTGGGGAGATAAATAGTTTGCACAGATGAGCTCAGCTCCTGTCACCGGTGGATTGCAGAGAGGAAACAGGTGTCAGTTGTGACAGGCAGCGTTGTTGTGTTGAGGAAATGGCCAACACAGCATGACAAGACAGGCTTGTCCTGGAGGAATATAAGACCTGCACAGACCCGGGACCTCAGAGAGAAGAGGGGAGAGGAGGAAATTGTGTAGAAGAGGAGGAAATTAATTCAATTTGGATAGTATACCCTTGGGCGGTGTTAACCCATTAAAATGTATTCAAGAGAGGAATGTGTTATTAAAAATGACTAATTGTCAAAATCACATGCACAGGACCAATTTCCTTTGAGTAGATTTTGGGTGTTGCTATATTTAACTCCAGTGTCACAACCATTTTGTGAATGACTGAAACGTTAGATTTCGTCAGCATTAATCAAAGGGGTCGTGACAAAAAGCCATGTTGAAAGTCAACTTTCAAAACTATTCTTTTATTTATTTAGTGAAGCAAACATCCTAACTGGTGCATCCTTTGAAAGCAAACATCTTAACTGGTGCATCTCCTTTGGAAGTTATAAGCATATGTATCTGAGGTCACTCTCTCCTGAGTGGTCAATTGGTTTTTCAGTATCACTCTGCCTGGTGATCCATAGATAGCTCTGCCTTAGCGTAGTCAATATTTCTTGAGATTCTCGTAACTGGACCACCTGTAAAAAGAGCTAATTCCAAATCGAAGACTATTTATTTTATAGTGGACGATCTACCAGGGGCAATCTGCTCAGAACTATCACAGTATATAGGGAATATGGTGCCATTTGTGACACTGTCAATGTTCCACCTGAGGAGCCCTGTCTGTCAGTCATACACTGATACCGTGGAGATCAGATGGTCCTTATGGCTATGGGGCCCAGCAGTGTGTGCCACTTCCCCTAATATCACGCTCTACATCACATTCAATATCACACGGCCTGGTCAAACTTGACCTGAGTGCCACTCACAACAAAAAGTGCACCAACTTGTATCAAGTGATGTAAGTCACGACCCTAAAGAAATCAGTCGGAGAGAATCAAGCCTATTTGAGGAATGCTGGTGTCGAAGTCGCAACGTTGAGTGCTCCTCAACACCTTTCTCATCTTCTCCATAGTTTCCACTGAATAGTACTTCAACCCTAGTGCAATATAGTTACAAGTAACCAAGGAAAGTACAGTATACCTTTGCCATTCCGTAGATTTCCTGACTAACCCCAAAATCTGATATTACATTGTATCAGACAAATGTCACGGTATTGACTTATTGCAACGCTGACGCTGCAATAACTAACGCCTCTCAGTATATGCTGTAAACAGTGTTCATTTTGCCAACAAAAATAGTGATGAAAATATTTTCAGTGGCTGTTGACAAGACGATAACTGAATAAATACTGTATAGGGAGTTCATTTTAAAAGAAGTGCTCTCACACAAAGAGAGGCCCAACACACATGTTGATATTGTACACAGTGATGAGTTCTTTAACGCTCAACGGTGATAAACCTGAGTGCACAATGATAAAAAGCACCCAACCAAAATGAAAAAATAGTTTTTGTTTTGTGGTTTTCTTGGATCAACAGTATATCATCTGTAAATTCTATTCAACTAACACATTTAACCGGATTACATTAAAGTCTGTTATCCCTGTATTGTCTTTTTAAAATAAATAAATAAAAACAATCTCAGTTATTTTCACACTAGTTTCCAACTGATTACCAATCAATGCTGTCATTAGAGTCAGTGGATGTTTTTGCATTAATTCTTGTCCTTTATATACTGCAGTTTAATGTGTTCTTTCCACCAAAATGCTGAAAAACAACACAATGTTTTTGTACTTGGAAGTCAGTGATAAGTGTTATAGGTCTATAGGTCAATAAGGCAATATTTTTGATTCAACTAAAATGTAAATGAAACATAAGGGCATTTTGTTGAGTAAAACAGCTCACTGTTTACATTATGCTGACAATAGGTAGACTAGATTATTTTTTAAATGATAAAATGTGACTAAAACCTTCAGGTATTTTAGTCAAAATGTCTAAGACTTGTCTAAATAAAAAGACTGGCGGCAACAACAGGGTTGGAAGATTCCAATAACATTCCCCGATAATTTATTTACTCTCAGAGATGGCTTCCATTGTTCCCCTTATGATTCCAGGATAGTTCTTACCTCATATCTGTAAAAGCTCTCAGTATTGTTTCTGGCGCAACACCTACAATTAAGAGGCACCCTTAGCTGGCCTCATTGTCCACCTCAACATTCTCAGGGGGGTCGGAGATGCTATGCTCCTCAGAGCACCTGGCGCTCTGGATTGAGGTCACAGTGGGTTAGTGGCTCTGCTGACCGGGATGCCGGCTGTGATGAATGACTGGACTCGAGGGCCAGTGGCCTTTTCCCCTTTATGTCAAGGCCTGTCAAATCACAGATGCTTCTCTAGGACACATTTAGCATCACTCAAACCGCCTGGAAGGTAGACAGTGGATATGCGGTTGAGCTTAGACTAACCTCTGGGACTGAGCCCATCGGCTAACGAGGTGTTCGTATCATCAGAGCTCGCAGATCTCATTGTGGCCTCACTGTTATTTTGTATTTCTACCTAAACAATCACATAAATAGGATGTAAAAGAATCTGAGTCTAAATAGTGGTACTACTAAAATACTACTAAGAAGTGTAATGTAAGACATTTCAAAATGTATATAATGCAAATAAAAAATATCTTGGTATATAAACTCGACATTGTATATGGAAATGAACAAGTCTTTTGTTTGGAAAATAAAATGTACATCAATACTTTGATCTAAACATTTACTCACAAAAATTACACACTTAAATCTGACCTCGTTATTTTGAATTGATTTTGACTTTATTTTTTCTGGTCAGAGGGGAAAATTCAGGGGCAACAAATCTATATTTTAAGGTAATCAGGATCAGAACAACAATTCATAAACAAGCTTTGCCTTTGCTCAGTAACCACTACTACAACTGCTGCTGCTTTCTAGATATAGGACATTTACACTGAATTAATATACAGTGGGGAGAACAAGTATTTGATACACTGCCAATTTTGCAGGTTTTCCTACTTACAAACATGTAGAGGTCTGTAATTTTTATCATAGGTACACTTCAACTGTGAGAGACGGAATCTAAAACAAAAATACAGAAAATCACATTGTATGATTTTTAAGTAATTAATTTGCATTTTATTGCATGACATAAGTATTTGCTCCCCTACCAACCAGTAAGAATTACAGCTGTCATTCTTACTGACCTGTTTTTGTCTTTAAGATGTAGTTTGTCTTTAAGATATTAAGTAAGGAGTAACAAGTTAATATAAACATAGACCCAAGAAATGTGTTACAATTTTTATTTTGCTTAAACAGCATACAGTGTGTGTATACGGAAAGTAACTTTTTCCAGATTTTGTTATGTTACAGCCATATTCCAAAATTGATTAAATAATTTTTTCTCCTTAAAATTCTACACACAATACCCCCATAATGATTACGTGTTTTTTTTTAACAAATTTGTAAATCAATAAAAAAAAAAGGTAAAAAGATCACATGTACATAGGTATTTACAGCCTTTGCCATGACACTCAAAATTGAGCTCAGGGGCATCCTGTTTCCACTGATCATCCTTAAAATGTTTCTACAACTTGATTGGAGTCCAACTGTGCTAAATTCAGTTGATTGGACATGATTTGGCACATAACTAAGGTCCCACGGTTGCCAGTGCATTGCTGAGCACAAACCAAGCCAAAAAGTCAAATGAATTGTCTGTTGACCTCTAAGACAGTATTGTATCGAGGCACAGATCTGGGGAAGGGTACAGAAAAAATCCTGCAGACTATTTGTACTGGTTTCATTAAGACACTACTAATGTCTGTTGTGGCTTTGGGTCTTCCTGTCAGTGTTTCCTCCAGTTGCCAAGTGTCTTTTTTGGTGTAGGACACCGTGTCAACTTGACTTCCTTTGCAATTTCTTTAAAGGAAAGACCACTTTGAGGGATTGAGTACTACTATCTGCATTACAATACTGTCTAAATAAAGCTTAAGTGGATGTAGTAACACTGTTCCAACACTGCTTTAATATAGACATTGGGTTTGTAAGTAATCAACAAAAGCTGGGACATCTGCAGGAAATGTTAGCATAAACGTTCAAGGAATAATTTACTTCCAATGCTGTAGAACCGTAAATGTGGTCAACCCATTACTTTTTGAATAATTGTTCAGTTTTTGGTAAACCTCTGGCACGTTTCTGCTTACTTTTGTACCATTTCAGGTTATTCACTGTACTTGAACTGCACACATTTCATGAACCTGAGACAATAATGATGTTCTAAATCTTTTGGTAGTGTACTGTATACTCTTGTTTATGAATATTAGATGATAACAATATTCAACACATCCTAGACTTGTTCTACAATTGCTTGATCTATAACATCTTGTTAATGGTTGCTTGACATTGAAAAAAAAATTATAATTCCAGTAAATGCAGTGGTCTAATCAATTGGCTGCCTGTATTATATTTCTCAAGGGAGGTTGTATAGTACTGCACATAATTGTTACTATAGATTACTCTGGTTAAAAGTAATTGTTGTCTTCTCGTAATTAATACTTTTAACAATGTATGAAAACAACTATTTACAGTTTTATCATGGTAGTATATAAAACATCAACCAGACATTTTCTGATCACTGGAGTGCCTGTTAGAAAAATATAGAAGATATTCTGCACTGTTATTTTTTACCCTACCATATGTTTTCCTGTGTAATAACTATCTAACACCTATCTTCTTCCTGCTCCGCAACATTGCAAATCGATCCTCTCATACAAAATAACATTAGAGATTAGGTGTTAAAGGGTATCTCATTTCCTAGTATTGTACCAACAAGGTTTGACCATTTGTCCCAGGTCAACTCTGGACGGTACATGTAGGTGATAGGGTGTGGTTACAATTACATGAGTTCAAACTGTTGCATTTTCCACGGTATTTCTATTGTTGGCTGATCCTTCTCTCATGGCCTACCTGTCTCTTACAAGACATGGTTCATATTGCAGATGCTTCTTGGTTCTAGCCTGGTCCCAGATCTATTATTTGTGCTGGTGGCAAATTTGGCACAGCAACACTAACTGAACTGGGGCAGGTTGTGTTGCATTGCTGTTGCTGATTTCCTCTGAGGAAGAAGGGTTAGTAGTCATGAACCAGAGTGAGGCTCAGTCTCGCTCCGGTCTCGGCTAATCCGCGCTGTAAGCACGCTAATCCTTGACATGGAGAGTTATGCTAGCCTCTGTGGTGTATTGAATCAACAAGTAATAACATTGTTGAAAGGCTTATGATTCTGCATGTTGGTTTACCTCCTGCAAAAAAAAATGGAGGGGAAAAAAGAAAGTAGGAGGCTCCTTGCAACATCAGTAAATAGGATTATCTATGGGTGTTATTCCTCTGGTAAATATTAAAGTTGACCAGTTACTGTGACTTATTCTTTTCCAAAGTGGAGGTCACTAGAATAACTTTTTTTGATATCAGTCGTTCAAGGAGAAGCTCTGAAGGAAAGAGGATGATGCGGTCGGGAGTGTCATGAATACAGATTTCCCGTTGGAAATGTCCCCTTGCACAATGGAATCTATCATTGTTACACATTTGTTATACCCTTATGCAATCCCACAGTTTCTCAGTATATAAATACTGTAATCTTACCAACATCATTGAAAGACAAAGACCTAACAGTATCATTGTACCTATCTCCCATGTTGAGTAATTGATTTTGTCATGCAATGATATTAAGGGGCAACAAATCCAGTCATATTAAGCTGCTTCTAGAACACCCATCTAATGTTACCCCCAAAGTACTCCCCCAAGGGCAGTGTTGTGAAACTCAGTCCTGACAAGTTCTTGTGTCTGCTTTATATTATCTTTTCATTTCTGGTAAAAATCAAATAAAGGGAATTTTGAAATGTTTCCTCTTAAAACTACCATGTCACTAGTTCTGTTATATACCGCTCAGTGTGTTATTAAGTAAAGACCTTTATCCCCCCGTGTCCATTTGACTCTCGTCAATCTACGGCAACAAAGCATCCATGTATTGCATTGCAAAGGGCTTGTTG
Organism: Novumbra hubbsi; assembly: GCA_016801125.1. Classification (NCBI taxonomy): domain Eukaryota; kingdom Metazoa; phylum Chordata; class Actinopteri; order Esociformes; family Umbridae; genus Novumbra; species Novumbra hubbsi. The sequence goes on from JACXGK010002824.1 coordinate 49,797, forward strand.
AATGCAGTTGTCGCTTAAAGTCACAGGCTCCGGAAAAGAGAGGAGTCACGATGACACCCGTAGAACACTGGCTGGTTTCATGATCTGAAGTGTAATCGATCGATTGTCTGCACCCACGCTCAGAGCACTTGAAATTGTCTAAGGGAAGCATGAATGCGTGCTTGTTGTCCAGGGTCTTGACCTGACAGCAGTCTTGGGCCATGACTGACTTCACTGAGCAAATGCTCCTCTTGATGGCTACTGGCACGCTGGAGATGTTTGCGGTTCCAAGATAAATCCCGATTTCAACTTAGCCAGGCACTATGTAAAATAATGGAAATTGTTCCATGTCGGGTTTATATTTTTGTTCATGATATTTTTAATGCATTTTCTCGGGCAGAAATTGTTTAGAGGTACATTACGAAGGGAATGCTTTCAATATACAGTCTCTTGTGGCTTTTATGTTTTTAAAAATATATACTTTTGAAATGACTGAATGTGTGAGAAAAGTTTGTGTTACTGTAAAATCCATGGGAAGGTTTCTCTGAATGTTCTCTGAACTACATGGTGTAATGAATGTGGTTGGGGGGTATAGAGAACAGGCAAGGGCTAGGCAGGAGACGTAGTCGAGGGCAGGCAGAGGACTGGTACACGGAATGACGGTAGAAGCTTAATACGCAATCTAACACACGAACAAACGATAGACTGAAGAGAATGACAGCTTAGTACAGACGTAGAACGTACAATACCTCACAACGAACAAAACA
>JACXGK010002825.1:8658-19495 GCA_016801125.1 Novumbra hubbsi
TTCATAGTACCATAGACCCCCTGGTACAGTCTGGTGTATTCATAGTACCATAGACCGCCTGGTACAGTCTGGTGTATTCATAGTACCATAGACCCCCTGGTACAGTCTGGTGTATTCATAGTACCATAGACCCCCTGGTACAGTCTGGTGTATTCATAGTACCATAGACCGCCAGGTACAGTCTGGTGTATTCATAGTACCATAGACCGCCAGGTACAGTCTGGTGTATTCATAGTACTAAAGCTGGGCTCTGATAAGGAAGTATAATGAGGATTTTACGGACACTGAGCCTGAGGAAACAGTGATGTATATCACCACGTCTGGTGTTCATCTGTCTTACCTCACAGGCTCTGACAGCCAGGGGGGAGCGGCGACTCAGACACGCAACATCTACGGCAGACAGGACGGCTCTGGATTGGAATGTCTCGGCGTAAGATGGTCCACGGTAGAAGTCAACCCAGAGCTCAGTTTCCGTCTGATTGGCTGATGCTTTTGGTCCCATGTGGGACAATGGACCAATGATTATTGAGGTGGCCGGCAACTGCACATTGCGGTTTGTGTTCTCAATTAGCTTCAGCATTGGCTAGCTCGCTGAACCTTCTGTGTGTTTGACACGTCAATACAGCTTCTGTGTGTTTAGAAGAGGTGATCGTTTACCAGGCCAGCTGACTCGTTTCCTTTTTCTCTTTGTTCTCTCATTGTTGTTCACTCATTCTTGTATTTTCTGTAAGTTTATTGGGACCTATTAGTGGCAATTTCTTTCTGTGAAATGGAAATGATGGTAGCTTGGGTTTAGCAGGGTCCCAGCTGTGCCCAAAGAAGGTTTTATCAGCTGTCAACCAACTGTATATTTTCTGAAAGGTGTTTGTGTCTGTCCAGTCGCCTGTCCCCGGCTGTCTATCTGTCTCAGCACGGAGTCCAGGGCTGGTGGTCCTTTGACTGCACCTAGAATTGACACACACACACACACAAGCGAGCCTCTTTATTTGGGGCTGTAATAGTTTGTTCGCTCTTCCAAGATTGTGTTTTCCAATACCTGAATTTGATTAAGGCCTATGCCTACATCATTTGTAATACTATCAGAATGTGATTATAACCTGGACAGATCATTTGTAATGCCAACATTTGATTAGGGCCTGCTACCATTTGTAATACCAACATTTGATTAGGGCCTGCTACCATTTTCTTTGTAGTGATGATGAGTTTCTCTGTCGGCTCTTTTAGCTGTCAGTGTCTGACGGCCAGTTCCAAATGACACCCTTCTCCCAATGCTTCTGACCAGGGGCCATGGGGACACTAGTGCCCTAGGATGTAGTGCCCTTGCCCCTTTGACGGCGACATTTAGGTTGTACCCTAAATGATGCTGTCAAAAGGGGAAGGAGTTGTGTAAATTTGTACGCTTTGGAGCTGGATCCGTTTTGCCCATTCAGACCTTAAACTGTCATAAGTGTGTGTGTGTGTGTGTGTCCGGCAGACAAGGCCACAGTCAGCGTGTGTGTAATTAGTTGGAAACACATCACCGTGTTTTCACCGTTCTGAATCCCCCGCCCTCTGCTGTCTGCCTGTATCACACACACACACACACCACACCCCTGGTAGTCATAGCAGCAGTCATATCATACAGGCTAGCCTCCAGTGAGAGAAGGAGGTGGGGGAGGAGGTGGGTGAGGAGGCGGCTGGATGGGAGCAGTGGTTTGAAGCGCTTCTCTTCCATAACGGTGGTGGAATATTACATTGATGAGATGTATGCTACTGTATCCCCGCAGTCATAACCGCCATGCTATCGCCTCAGTGGAGAAACAAATGACTTGAATAATCCTGTCTTTTCTTCCCTCTTTCCCTGCTGCCTGGTGCGGTACAGCCCTGATGAGATGCTGGCGCTTGATACTGCAGTCTGTTTCAACAGGAATGCAGAGTCATTTAAATTAGGCCCTTTTTAAGCTTGGTAAAATATAGCATTAGATGAATAAGGTATTTTAACTTTCTGTTGCCTGCTAGAACATCGCGTGGATGATTCATCTGATATGTAGAGTTGCTGAATGAGGAATTTGTTTTTTTTCTTTCGCTTGGTGGAATATTGCCCTGATGAGATGGTGGCCTTGCCTACTCAATTTCTTTGTTGGCTTATTAATTCAAAGAACGTAGCCTGTCAAGGCCTGCCCTCCGCCCTAGACGAGCTGGTGTCAGAAATTATCCTAAGCTAAGCAGCTCAGTGGATAACGAATTGTGGCTTGGCATCATCATGTTTCTGAAAAAAAAAAAATGTTTAATACACATTAGATCTATAAATGTCGATCACCCTGTAGCTGCTGACAATCTTCCCTCATTGCGGGTTTTACATACCTTCACTGAACACCAGCAGTGACGTTACATTTCATAGTAACTTGGACATTAGTTTAGGCTTAATTTCCCAACTAACCAATGATCAAGAAACATTACTGCAGTGGAACTTTGTAAATGGATTACATGTTTTATTATGTTATTCTAATGCAACTGCTTAACATACGAGAGTACATCTATAGTCTAGGAAATTAGGTCTTTTAACGGGACATTTCCTGCTTCAGACCAACTTTAAATTGAGACTTTAAACATCAACATAAGACCTTAGACGTCAACATGAGACCTTAGACGTCAACATGAGACCTTAGACGTCAACATGAGACCTTAGACGTCAACATGAGACCTTCCGCTTCGATATTGAGACCTTCCGCTTCAACATTGAGACCTTCCGCTTCAACATTGAGACCTTCCGCATCTACATTGAGACCTTCCGCATCAACATTGAGACCTTCCGCATCAACATTGAGACCTTCCGCATCTACATTGAGACCTTCCGCATCTACATTGAGACCTTCCGCATCTACATTGAGACCTTCCACATCAACATTGTGACCTTCCGCATCAACATTGAGACCTTCCGCATCAATATTTAGACCTATTTTGACATGAGACTTTCTTCTTCGACAGAAGAATCTCCACTTTAACATGAGATCTGCTTTAACATTAGTCTATTCTACTGCAGCATCAGATCCTTTAAATGACACCTGTCCTGTGTACTCACTTGTCAGGGTTACATCCTTCAACAGTAAACTCTCTTCATTCTGTCGTCAAAAGACAGTACCCTACAGGTTTTATTTGAGAAGGCCTACTCCAGTTTGTCTGTGCAGGCCTCTTACTGTGCTCTCGGCATTTCTTCTTTCATTACATGACATACTACATCTGGAAATAGCATTTCAGACTGAGAACGCCTCACACTATTTTAACCACTTATCGGAGGCTAATGCCTGACCATACTCTTGAAATACTCTTGGCGTTAGGTTCTGCTCCTCTGGGAACCAGAGGGTGGGGTGGTGTAGGGGGGTGGGGGGTTCACACCTGCATGCTGGTAAGACCAGCGCACATCAGACTGAGTGTCGATGAAATGGTCCGTGTGAAATGTGATGTGATACGCGGCAGACCGGTGACCCCTTGGGATTCCAGTCTGAGCTGGCTATGCTAAAAGCCGGTTGTGTAGGTTACTCCAGTTAGTTTAGTTGGATATGTGTGTTTTCCTATTTAGGATTTATACAGGTGCCTCTACAATACTACTGGATTCTCCTTCTTCATCCTATCCAAGGTCTTCATCACATTCTCTCTCTTTCGGTTTTCTTCTTCTATCATACTCCTGGCTAGTCCGTCAGTGTCTTATCGCCAGTGTTTGCGTATTTACGTACATGTGTGCGATTTTATGTGAGTGTTTGTGATTGTCAGCTTTTGCAACGGTATTACTTTTAGTTTAATGTGTCTCCTTCTGTGTGACAGATTGGCTTGGTTGTAGATAACAAAAAGGTCAAAGAGTATCTATCTGTACAAATGCGGTAGACTTATCCTTTTAAGACAATACCGTAAAAATATAACTCACTGCATGAATTAGCAATACATTTCAGGTGATGCTGTTTCCATTAATCTTTAAATTTTTTTGTGGAATTAGTTAAGTTGTCCCTTGTGGAATAGTTTGGTTGTCCCTTGTGGAATAGTTTGGTTGTCCCTTGTGGAATAGATTGGTTGTCCCTTGTTGAATAGTTTGGTTGTCCCCTGTGGATTAGTTAGTTTGTCCCAATTTAGGTGTTTTTAACTGAGCTTACTGTACGCTATGTGTCTGCCTATGTAACAGTACCCCTTAAGCACCTAAGAGACCCATCTCTGGGATTTCTAAGCGTAAAGGATTCTAATTTTAGCTAAATGTAATTATCCACAACTACCTTCCCATTCCGAGGGGTTTAACAATAATTGCATTTTTTCCTTTCCATCTTTTTTCGTCTCGTTTTTTTTTTCCTGCAGTGATAATTACAGAGATGTGAAGAGGAGCGGATCAGCGGCATATAGAGAAACTCACACACTCCCCACACACTCCCCACACACTCCCCAGCCCCCCACGAGCCCTGTAACTGTGGTGGAGAGAGTAGAGAAAGAGCTGACGAATACGTTTACTCCGGCTTTAATCAAAGTGGACACGTGTTTGGCTGTGTTCGCACTACAGAAATGATTCCCTGTTTCCCACAGTTCCCAATGTTTCTTTGGCTCCAATTAAAAGCTCATTTGAAAGGCCTGGGTAGACTCTTCAATACCAGTGACCAAACCACTAACAAAGACTCAGGGAGGACTGGCTAGGCTTAGAACTCTACGCTAAGTAGGCTCTCAGCATTTTGGACTGTTTGGTCAGAAAAAGGAAACATGTTTTGATTGTTGGATACTACTTGTTTAATTTCTAGCGAGGCTCTTTCAGACAGATATGAAAATCTCCAGGATTCCTGTGATCAAGCAGATCTCACAAATCCAGGAGAAAGCAACTCCTGTTCCTTTCTCCAGGGCCAAATGGTTTTTCATCCTGACTTTCCGATCAGGGACTGACTAAAACCTGGGACACAATTTTCATGAGTGAAATTACCAGCAGGTAGAAACAACAATTGTCCTTCCCCTGTTTCAGGCCAAAGTCTTTCTGCATATAACTGGACTACAAGCTATGTTCAATACAGAAACATGTCTGGGTGAACACATAACAAACGTTGGGAGGAAACTGCTGGATTTGGAAAGGGTTATGTTTTTTTATATTTCTGTCTCTGCAGTTACATGGTGTTTTTAACAAGGTTCCATGATTGTGAACGTTGCAGGGGGTACGTGTAGCTTTACACAACTGTAACACAATTGTGTTTTAATAAATGTCCAATGCTCACCTTCATGTTGGTCCTGTAACTGTGAATTGAATGAACTTCAGACTTCCTGTTTTAAATGAAAAGTTTCCTATTGTTCCTGGAGATGGATGGCTGCCACTCCCTCAGTATCAGCCTTTGTTTTAATGTTCCAATCCTGGGGTTTTCACTCCAGGGAAAGGAGACCGGTGGTATTGATGCGAGGGCTTGTTGTAGCTTGTGTATATTTACAGGACAGGTTTCATCTCCTATATCAAAGCACAGCAGTGGCTACAAGAAAAAAAGAATACTTATTTTCATGTCTCTGTTTTAATGTTTTCACCCCGGGAAAAATGGTGGGATGTGTGTGTTGACACGGAGACCTGGTCAGGCCAGGTTAAGGGTCAAATCTCCAAGATCAAAGCCACGATTACAAGAACAATAAAATCATGTTGATCCTTTTTTTTCAAAAACGTCAACGTACGTTTTTCTTCCTACTTTTTAATCCAACCCTGAAAGACACACAAACACGCCCCCGTTGGGTTGGACTCACGGTTTAGTCTGACGAACAGCCGTCTCCACCGGAATGTTGATGTTCTGACGTTTCTATTGTTGGTCTTTCAGTTTTATGTTCTACGGTTCTGCTGTCGACTGAGGTTATTTATTGTCTTTGTGTTCCGTGTTGGAAGAATGGCCGCCTGTTCCGTCCTCTTCTATTTCTTCCTCCATAATTCAGACTCATTGGGAGTGCTGCTAAGAATAGCATGTTATTAAGATTCTTGGCAAGAGTGTCCATGCCACATTATGGTGTACACATATGGCTGCAGGATGCTCCCAGCCCTACGCCATTATACAGTATGCTCCGGAAAACCAAGCTCACCTTGGGTTCTGAAACCATTCAATTGTCTTGTAAAGTGTGGGAGCTGGTCTCCTAGACTGATGGGCCGGTTTCACAGACACAGATTAAGTCTAGTCCTAGACTGAACATTCAGGCTCTATGGAAATGTCCGTTGATCTTGTTTGTTTAGTCAAGTACGGAATGTATTCCTTGTCCACAAAAGTGTCCTGTTAATATTACTAATTAACTTGATTAAGTTAACCATTAACTCTTTTTTACATAGCAATTCCAAGAATTGAGCGTGTTTTTCTATTTGTTTTATTCGGTATCTGGGAAACCAAGCACTAAGTTTAGATGAATCTCCAACCCAGAGGTCTGAGTGGCGTCGCAAGTCTGCCCCTTCACACTCTCCCCTCGTTCTCCCGTTTTAGACTGACGAAGGCCTACCCTCATTGGCCAGTACAGGGACTCCACCAATGACGTCTGAGCTACCTCAACAGACATCCCAGGGAAGTTTATTGAATCCTTTAGTGGGTGGGTCATGAGGGGGCTTGCCAAAATAACCTTGTGGTGTCATGTCTTTATCTCCCTCTGACCCTGAGCTGTAGGTGCTTAGACACCAGTCCAGACTGTCCAGGACCTGGCCCCAAGCCTGGCTATATAAATAATTCATTATACTGTAGGGTTACTGATAGAGATGGTTTGGCCAGATTGAGTCGTTATCATAAGTTTATTATTTGAGACTTTTGGCCTCTCCCAGATTTCAAATGTATCCACACTTGCTGTGGTTAAAAGCGGACTTGTAGTTCCAAATGAGTTCAACTTAGTACATATATTTTCCTGGAATTAACCTATACAATGCTTACCTCTTTATTTTGGGAAGTGGATTCGGAAAACCGCTTGGTGGATCTGAAGGACGGGTGGCCTGGAGGAAAAAAACACTTATGAAGAATGATGCTGGTTTTCAGGTGTTTGCTAAAAAGCGTTAGCTATTAAAAATAATTCAAAAACCTAGTTTGTCAACTTAAAAGTCATTTATTTTATTATATTTTTTATCAGAGGAATTTATTACCTAAAATGCTTTGTTCCAGGTAGTGATATCTTAAACACAAATGTGGCATCGCATAGGTTACTTAAGATTACATGGATTTGATTGTTTACACTATTTATGGGTTATGATGACCTTCGATAATGGTAGTTTAACTAGGAAACTAGTAATTTATTTGTTCATCAGCATGAACATCTTCCCTGAGTAATGCATGACCAAACTAAAACTATTTAAGATGCATTGCGAGATTAAAACATAATAATGTCGGCCCTACTGGGTGGCTATGTGTTTGTTTCCAGCAGAGGCGAATGGGGCTCTGCAAAATTGATTCTCGTATCCCAGAGTGTAGCTTTAAGGGGCAGATATTACACTCAGAAATTAGTGCATTAGACAAGAGTACAGCCACTTAGCCGTGACTAAGGAGGCCACTTCCCTGTATAATGTTCCTCCCTGAAGACTCCTGGGAGATCCTCTTTAAACACACCATGCTGGTTTGTCTACGGATGTATTCAGTATGTATTAAACACACAGTGAAAGTAACATTACAACAAACACATTCATTTGCTCATTATGTTCACTGTTTGCTGATGCCAAGGCAACAGCTCGTCTTTTTTGGGTCTCAATAACGTGACACATTAAGGAGAAAATGCATTTCACAATGCACGCGCAGACCGGCCCAGATGCTAAGAAATCATCAACATGTTGAAATGCTTGAGTGGTAAAACAAGTTGTCAATCTAATAAGAGCAATTGAATCAAAATGGCGTCATTCACAAAGGAGGCAATATTTGATTTAACCATAATGAAAGACCTAATGTGTTAATCAATATAATCAACATCTCATTATAATCAAAAGTAGTGGCCATTAGTCTTTTTTTTATGACTGTCCAAATCTTTCCTTATTCAAATAAATAAGATACTTTGAAATGTATGTGATGGTATCAGTAGAGACGTTAGCTTTTTCTTTTTCTTATTTGCTTATAAGAATAAATGCCTTGAATCTCTGCGTAATATCCAAGACTCTTTTGTGCATGAATGGCTACAATGTGTTGTTGGAACATTCATGATGGTTAGAATGTGATGTTGTAACATTCCGGCGTGTATAGAAGGTGTTGTTGATAGAGTCTGCCGTGAAACATAGAATGTGTTGTCAGAACAGTCTGGAGTGTATGTGGACCATTGTGAGTCATTTCATTTCATTCGACCGCCTGTCAATCCATAGTGTTCTAAAGCCACAGTCAATGCTGGTCCTCATTCTGGGCTGGACAAAGGTGTTACCATGGTGTCTACAGGAACTGCCTGCCACCCCTGTGACTTCCTTTCAGATTTTCCCCTCCTCTCCTCCCCCGCTCATTTTCACAGATTTGACCAACAAAGTTCAGATGAGGTTAATGTCATTTCAGTGAAACCTCTTTCCTCTGTCTTACAGAGGCCTGAACAAAATACTTGAGACACAGTATGAGGTTAGCACACGGGTGGATTCTTCTAACGAATACTTGCTATCTTCATTTTCAAGATCCTACTCAATCAACATAAATCCAACTGTGAAATTAATAATCCTCTACTCAGAAATGATGCTCAAACACCTTTCAAACAAACAAGAGACACAGCACCCCCTTGGGGCTGTTCAGCCAAACGAACGACATTGACTGAATTAGAATAGGCTGGTTCCTTCCACCTGCAAGGTGTTTGTGGGGTTGGGGGGGCTTCCCAGTGGTTGGTGAAGTCTGGGTTCCATTGTTCTCTTTTAGGTCAGAAAACGGAGCCCGGAGAGTTGGGCTTGGTGTTACATCACATTCTCTAATAAGTAAACCATGTGGGCAATGCCTTGCCGGTATTACTCTGCAGTGTGTCTAATATTAATATGTCAGTTTGTGTTTGCCGTGAAGGCGCATTTAAATGTTGCAGTACAGGTTGAGCCATTTTTGTATGTGTGTTGTTGTTGTTTCCTTCTACGTGTGTATAGCTTTGCATTTTTGGATCAAACGCATTTTAACCTCTTATTAAGAATGTGTTACTGGCCTATTAGCAATGATCTAATTCCACAGCTTTTTTGGTATGATCCCCAGATGATAGGGTTTTGTTGAATAAACATTTGACGAGTTGAGGAACCAAACAAAATAATAGTTTGACATTTTCTCAGCGTGTCCTTCATTATGTCCCTTCCGAAGGCTGTGGAGGATAAAGATGTCTCAGGGTCCAGAGCTGAGAGTTTCAGACCCCTCTGATCTGGCTCCTTTTGATGAAATGTCTCTTTTAGTTCTTTTGAAGGTGACCAGGAAGTCCAAACCTATTCCATTGCGCAGCTTAAAGCTCAGGTTCTACCTGATTCAAACTTAGAATTTTTGACTGAGCCCTAAAAGTGCTAAAGAATGAGATGCCATTATGGACCCGAATCTTGAGTCATGTCGTACATGTTTGGTGCTCATTGATGCCTGTCTGATTGACTCGACAGGTCCTCTTGTGGAGATTGAGGACAACAAGGTCTCCGGCCTCCTCATGCCTAGCTGACAGGTGGTCTGGTGGATGAAGAGTAGAATGTAGAGATGTGATGACGGCCTTTTAGCCTCTGAATAGTCCTCCTCACTTCTCAGAGGGCTGAAACAACTCGTTATCTATCTACTAGTCGACCAGAGACGAGACAGTTCTGCTCATGTCCTAAATGATATGCTTGGCCGAATGTAGTGCGCTACCCTTAAGTCCAGGAGGCCTAAGGACCCTCGTTAAAATTAGTGCACTAGAAAGAGGACTTGGGTGGCATTTAGGATGTGGTTTTGTGGTCCTTTCAAACTGCTGTGCGCCAGGTTCCACCCTGTGCCATCAGGGGTACAGGCTGAATGGTAAAGGGGTTTCTGAAGGATGTGGTTTTGTGGTCCTTTCAAACTGCTGTGCGCTGTGTACCCATCAGGGGTACAGACTGAATGGTAAAGGGGTTTCTGAAGGATGTGGTGGGGAACACAAAGCTTCAACTCAACACCAATGCTTTCGCTTTTACCTCCATCTTGCAATTTTGACCAAATGTGTTAAAAAAATGGGCTGCTGGTTGATCGTTGTTTTCGTTGAATAGGTGTTATTCATTAGGCCTCAATTTCGTCTTCCAAAACATCTACACTGCTCATTCGCCAGACGCCACCAGAATTGGCAGGTCCGCCATTGGGGCCCCATTCTCTTCACAGATGATAGCAGGTTCACACTGAGCACATGTGAAAGAGTCTGGAGATGCTGTGGTAAATGTTATGCTGCCTGCTACGTCATCCAGCATGACCGGGTTGGCGGTGGGTCATTGATGGTTTTGGGAGGCATGTCCTTGGAGGGTCACATAGACCTCAAATGGAATGAAATCCTTAGTCACATCACCTGACCGTACACTGGGGCAGTGGGCCCTGGGTTCTTCCTGGTGCAGGACGATGCCCGGCCTCATGTGGCCAGAGCGTGTAGGCAGTTCCTGGATGATTGGCATTGATGCCACTGAATCCAATAGAGAACCTCTGGGACGTTATGTATCTGTCCTGATGCCCTCATCAGGCGCATGTTCTGACATTGTTAGGAGTGCATACAGGCACAATATGAGATGTTGGAACAGCCTTTGATTTCAATAGTTTTCTTTGAGTTTGAATTTAGCCCTTAAACTGTTGGTGATTTTGGTTGGTGACGGTTGATTTAAAATAAAATTTTTTACCATTATTCCGTCATTTTGTTCTCAACAATTTATACAATGTTGATGAAATATCACTGACAACACAGTACTGACAAGAAAGGACTGACAAGATTGCCCTGGACTGAC
>JACXGK010002825.1:19595-50904 GCA_016801125.1 Novumbra hubbsi
CCCTGACGACACAGCCCTGACGACACAGCCCTGACGACACAGCCCTGACGACACAGCCCTGACGACACAGCCCTGACGACACAGCCCTGACGACACAGCCCTGACGACACAGCCCTGACGACACAGCACTGTCATTTGCATCCTGCCAGGATTAGCAACCATTGTTGTTTAAATAGAAGTCCTGTTAAGTTCCTCTTCTCTGGGGAACAATCAACCCCAGGGAACAAGTGACCAAATCCCACTCTCTCTTCATCCCCCTCCCTCCCTTTCTCACTCTCTCTGTCTTTCTCCTCTCTCTTTTTCTGAATGCCTATTCCTATCGTGTATTCCCCCCCTCTCCCCCCACCACTGTCCCCCATCACCTCACTCTCTCCTGCTTTTCTTCTCCCTTTCTGCCCTTCACCTCTCTTTCATTCTGAGGTTCTCTTTCTGTTGTTCCCAACGAGGGGTGGAGAGGGCCCTCCAGGGAAATCAGCTGTATAGGGCTGTGGAGTTGGACCCCGACCACACACACTCACACACACACGCACACACACACTCCCCTGCCTCATCTAGGCAACCTCTCCACTCTGTAGCCCCCTCCAAACACACACACACACACACACACACACCATAAAAGCCTGATGAATAACAGTGGTAAGCTTAGTTTACCATCCAGGCCCCAGAAGATCGAGAAGGTCTCCCTTCATCCCAGCACGCCCAAGAAAGGCTTCAGTTGAGCTGGGTTCTGAGGGCTGACCTCTGGTCGAACCACGTCTCAGTCAGCAGGATCCCGGCTGCCTCTGGAGGTCACAGTGGAAGGCGGGACTGTTCCGGCACTGAGGCAGCGAGACAGATGGGGAGGGGGGAGGGAGTCTGAGAGGATGGGAAGAGAGAACAAGAGGTGTTTTTGTATACTCACCCCTATCCTCCCCCTTTCTACGCATAGTCCTTCTCCACCTCCCCTTTTTCTCCTCTCTCCTGTCCTCCTTGGGGTTTAATGTAATTTCTCTGAGTTTGAATGCTAATCTGATTATGTTGCTATAGCTACACACCTGTGAACCGACGACACAGAAGTCGGCCCATTGACGTCTGGGAGGTTTTTGACATTGAGATTCGTGCAGACTAGGATGAACCCAACTCTGAGGTGTTAGAGAGAGTGACCGGAGAGTTTGGAGGTGTTTAAGCAGTTTCAAGACGCCTCGTGGTATTTAAAGCTTGGCCTAATGAATTCCTGTTTCTTCTTTTTCTCCAGGTCTCAAAAGCTGACTTAACAATGTGGTCTCCAAACCAGTGAAGAGCCTCTGACAAAAGACCAGAGGAAACAGGAAGAAAAGAACAAAGCAACAAAAAAAGAGAAGAGAAAAAACGAAACAAAAGAAGAGGGGAAATCTCCGGGTGGGAGCGAGGGTGGGTCTGGGAGACCCTGTTGAAAGGTGGAGGTCAGCCGGCTGTAGGATCAGCTTGAGGCTGGTGTTCTTGGGTGCATGCTGCCTTCTCCAGTGTCCATCCTCCATTGTTTGACAGAAAGTTAACAAAAGACAAAGAATGCGCAATAAACGGAGAACAGGGTGTGAAGGAACCGAGGTCAGAGGAGCGATGCCCCCTCCGGGGGGAACGGCTCTGGGAAGCAGGACTTGCGTGGTACTGCTCCTGGCCCTCCTGTTCGCTGTGGTCCAGGCACAGGCGGCTTGGCCTCTGGGTAATGCCCAGGGGCAGGCTGGGGCGTTGGGGGACATGCTGGTGGAGGGACCCGGGGAGCTGGAGGCCTCCATGCACTCCTTCATACTTTCAGACCTCCAGGCGGTGGAGGCGGAGTTGGAGGCCTTGGAGTCGGGGGCGGCAGGAGTCCAGCAGGAGGTGGGGGGAGCGGCCGGATTTCAGCAGGAGGTGGGGGGAGCGTCAGGATTCCCCGACTCGTCGGCTGTGGTGGGCCGGGTGTTTCAGATGAAGTTCCCAGCGAACCCTGACGGTCCCCGCAACACAAAGGTGAGAGGAGTTACTGCAGACCACGGGGTCAGGGGTTTGGACTGGTAGACTTTGTAGATGGGTTGTAGCTCTGACAAGCGCCGTTAAGGGACCTTTTTATAGTGTGTGCCTTTATAAATCACATCCAATCAATCGAATTTGACACATGTGGACTCCAGTCAACTTCAAGAGATGCCTCAAGGATGATCAAAGGACACAGGATCTGAGCTCAATTTGCTGTGTCATGGCAAATGGCCAGTAAATACCGGCCAATATGGTCTTTGTGTCTGTGTGAAGGACCGACCAATTTACTACTGTAACGCGTGTGGGATGCAGAGGCACTTGACAGCATGTTTCATGTAATGTAATCCATAGTACTGTGTGTAGATGTGGGTGACCTAGCTCTTGTGAAATTCTTCTGCCAACTCAGTAGCACGTTTGCAGGATTTGCCTGTTGGAAATTTCGTGGGAAAACAGTGTACAATGTTTCACCCACGGAGAGGCTAGTTAATATGTAGAGCGACAGCAAGTTGATTGTTTTAAACATGCCAGAAGCATGGCTGTGTTAAGGACATGGTCATGGTTGACTGCCCAGGGGGTGGACAGGATCAGTACAGAGTTTTCCCCTGGATCTTTGGTATGGAAGTTTCTTTCTCACAGACGCTGGTCTGGACTCTGCTGGGGTGATTGTGAAACATGCCAACGGTTTGAAATGCATGACCCCAGCACTTATTGCAGCATTGTGTTGCCCACTCTCATGATAACTATCTCAGAGTCTCTCAGGCCGTGGATGTAATCCTATATTCATAGAAGCCTTTCTGCCCTGTCAAACGCATTTTTAAGTCCCTTGCACCAAACACCAAGCCATGAGCCCTTTGTGCATATTGGGGAAATCAACCCTGACAGCTCGGCTAATGGAATGCTAACACTGAACACGTTCTGTAGAGAAGAGGCTACTTTTATACACACAGGGAATAATGGACTCACAATAGCACACACAACACAATGCGCACAAACCCTCACACATACACACAACCAACACAACATCACCACCCCGCAACCACGCATTTTTGCATCTTACTATAGTTGTGGCAACCTCTTACATTTCTCCAAGCCTAACCTCAACCCTTCCTAATAAAATTATATTTGGTAATAAAATGTATTCGAGTGCCTGAGATTTTCCAAATTTTTGCTGGTTTGCCATTCAGTTTGCATGACTTGTAATATCCTTATATGTAACAGTACTATCCTTCTCACACTAAACCGTCCTGGACTAGCGGGTGCTATACCAGTCAGTACTATCTTTCTCTCCCTAAACCATTCTGGACTAGCAGGTACTATACCAGTCAGTACTATCTTTCTCACCCTAAACCATTCTAGGCTAGCAGGTACTATACCAGTCAGTACTATCCTTCTCACCCTAACTCATATTGGACTCTCTGGTACTATACCGGTCAGTACTAATCTTCCCAGCCTAAACCATCCTGGACTAACAAATACTATACCTGTCAGTACTATCCTTCTCACCCTAAACTACCCTGGATTATCAAGTACTATACCAGTCAGGATTCTACACAGGGCTCTTTTAATCCAACCCTAATCCTTTTAATCTAACTATCTGGAAGTAGCTAGTTTTGGTGCTTCTGTGTTTTATCAAAATATACATATGTGTGTCATCAGCGTAACAAATGTGTATATATATTTTTTTTGGGGGGGACCATTATTATTTTTTATATATATACACATACAGTGGGGAGAACAAGTATTTGATACACTGCCGATTTTGCAGGTTTTCCTACTTACAAAGCATGTAGAGGTTGGTAATTTTTATCATGGGTAGACTTAAAAAAAATCCAGAAAATCACATTGTATGATTTTTAAGTAATTAATTAGCATTTTATTGTATGACTTAAGTATTTGATACATCAGAAAAGCAGAACTTAATATTTGGTACAGAAACCTTTGTTTGCAATTACAGAGATCATACGTTTCCTGTAGTTCTTGACCAGGTTTGCACACACTGCAGCAGGGATTTTGGCCCACTCAGACCTACTTGGCCCATACAGACCTTCTCCAGATCCTTCAAGTTTCATGGCTGTCGCTGGGCAATACGGGCTTTCAGCTCCCTCCAAAGATTTTCTATTGGGTTCAGGTCTGGAGACTGGCTAGGCCACTCCAGGATCTTGAGATGCTTTTTACGAAGCCACTCCTTAGTTGCCCTGGCTGTGTGTTTCGGGTCGTTGTCATGCTGGAAAACCCAGCCACAACCCATCTTCAATGCTCTTACTGAGGGAAGGAGATTGTTGGCCAAGATATTGCGATACATAGCCCCATCCATCATCCCCTCAATGCGGTGCAGTTGTCCTGTCCCCTTTGCAGAAAAGCATCCCCAAAGAATGATGTTTCCACCTCCATGCTTCACGGTTGGGATGGTGTTCTTGGGGTTGTACTCATCTTTCTTCTTCCTCCAAACACGGCGAGTGGAGTTTAGACCAAAAAGCTCTATTTTTGTCTCATACTTCAGACGGGCCTGGACATGGGCTGGCTTGATCAGGGGGACCTTGCGTGCGTTGCAGGATTTTAATCCATGATGGCACAGTGTGTTACTAATGATTTTCTTGGCCATTGTGGAGAGGTTGAAGTCTGTTTGATTGAGTAAATAAAATGTAACAGGTCTGTGAGAGCCGGAATTCATATTGGTTGGTAGGTGATCAAATACTTATGTCACAGCAATAAAATGCAAGGAACACCAAAACATACCTTTGATTTGGCAGAGGACCTGCCATTTACACATACAAACTGAAATCTATATCAATATATATATATAGTGAAACTAATAATGGTCCCAACACAGAGCCTTGAGGAACACCAAAACGTACCTTTGATTTGGCTGAGGACCTGCCATCTATACATACAAACTGATATCTTTCAGATGAATTGGATTCAGTACGTGTCCACATTGCCCAATATGGATTTCCAATCTCTTTAAGTGAAGGGAGTGATCAGTAGTGTCAAAGGCAGCCCAAAGATCAAGAAGCAACAGAACGGATGTTGAACCTTTGTCTGAGGCCATTAGAAGGTCATTTATCACCTTCACAAATGCAGTCTGAGTGCTATTATGGGATCTGAAACTGGAGCATTTCACAAATATTATTTGTCTTCAGGAAGGCATTTAGTTGTTGGGAAACTGGATGTTCGATATTGGCCTATAATTGAATAATATATCTGGATCCAGATCAGATTTTCTCAGAAGAGGCATTATTTGAGCTATTTTTAGTGGGTTTGGAACACATCTGGAGGATAGGGAGTGATTTATTATGTTCAACATTGGCTGACCTAGCACAGGGAGTAGCTCCTTAAGTAGTTTTGTTGGAATCCGGTCTAGTTGACAATTTGCGGGTTGATAACTCATTACTAATTCAGTGAACGTGTTGAGCGATACAGCATCAACAAATTCAAGGGTCCCCATTGATTCCAGTTCAGGGAAGTTCTGTGCGTTTCCTCAGGGAAGGAATGAGATGTTGAGGACTAACCCTATTAAAGGAGGAGTGAGATGTTGAGGACTATACCTATTAAAGGAGTGGGCACACTCTACCCACTGACAGGAATGTGTTGTTGAGCAACACCTCACTCCTCTCCAATGAAAATACTTCTTTGATTTCAGCTCGGCTCTCATTGGGAAAGCCATCTCACTCACTCACACACGCACACTCACACCTCTGTAACACACAGTTAGTCTGTAGAGCTAAATAAACATAAAGCCAATTTCAGTTGAAGGTTAGCATTGGTCTACAAATTAGAGATGCATGAGAGTGTGTGTGTGTGTGTGTGTGTGCGTAGGTGCTTTGGTATGGCTGCTACGTGTTCGTGAATGCCTGCTGGCAAACCTGCCTGCTTGTGTCAAAGTAAGCATCTTTAATTTAGATGTGCGATGGAATAAAAATTCACAGTTTCGAAAACTTAATAACTTTTATATTATTGATGTTGCCTCATGGTGAGGGAACTGGCAGGCGAGCATTTGGTTGAATAGTGCAGTCTCTGTGTATCCTGACCGTTTGACAAAAATAACTTCAAATTTAAAGCCCTTCCGTCCTGGCCTACCTACACAAGATTGCGTATAGAGCAGTTGGAATGACTCTCTCACTGTTCTTCATTCTCAAATGATTCATGTTCTATGTGAATCCAAAGGAAGTCTCAGAAAAGGTCCCTAGGAACCTGAGGAGCTATTAAACTCTCCAAAGAATGCATGTCGTTTGCTAAAATATGTTTTCTTCTTAATTTCAGCATGTTTAATCCTAGTGTACAATTGTTTTGCTATGCCTGTGTAATAAATAAACACGTTTCAGTCGCTTATTTGCCCTCCAAAGCGCAAACACCACATATCTGAAGAATAATTTCCAGATTCACCACAGGGGTTTTTAGTGTTATTAAGCTTAAACTTTAATAGTGGCTTCACATCTACAATATAAACAATTAAATTGTCAATCGCAGTTTTTAATCATCAACTACAATGTCATCGTCGTGACAACCCTACCAAAGACCCAAGGGTGTTTCTATTAACTTACGTCTTAGCACATTTTTTGGAAGAGTTTAGAAAATACACATTCCAGATTGAAATGGCTATCTTAAGTTTGTGTTCCACCATATGCGGCCTGGGGGCGGTTGTATATCAGCCAGCACAGGACAGAGGGGGCTTGAAACACAGGGAGGTGCGTAGACAGAAATGTGTCCGGTTTGCTTGGCTGTCCCGGCTTGTCTCTGTTTGTGGTTAAACGCTGTCCCTGATAAACTGTGAGGCATATTCCTGCTGTCTGTGCTTCCCTGTGGATATGTTTGTGAAACTGCTGCATATCTTCCTATCTCCTCCTCTCCTCTCTCCTATCTGCTAGCCCTAAAAGCAACCTGGCACACCATCGTTTTTGTCTCTTTTTCCCTGAACCCCTCCCATGCTGAAGCCCAGTTAGGCTTGGCAGAGTGGCGACGGAAAACTTGTATTAGTAGGATGGATGGGGGAGCCAAGATATAAATGAGTAGGAGATGTGAGTCATTCTCTGTTCTCTGGTCAGAACCATTCCGAGTGGCTGCTAGTGGATCTAACAAAGATGTTGTGTATCCCTCCATCTCTCCCTGGTGTCATCTAGCCTAGTTCTGGCTGATACTGGTTCTGGCTAATACTGGTTATGGCTAATACTGGTTCTGGCTGATACTGGTTCTGGTTAATACTGGTTCTGACTGGTTCTGGCTGATACTGGTTCTGGGTGATACTGGTTCTGGCTGATACTGGTTCTGGCTGATACTGGTTCTGGCTGGTCCTGGTTTAGTAGGGTCCTATTATGGGTCTGGTCCTTGTAATGGATTGTCCTGGTTTTGTTCCAGTCCAAGGTTTGGCTGTTAATAGTTCTGGGAGAGTTAGCAGCGAACGTGTGGAACTAGGAAGTAATTGTCTAAGTGGATTATTATTTCTTTGTGTGTGAATAGTTTGATGATTCAGCCCCATCTCAGTTGTGTTTGTCCCTGGTTGTACTTGTGGCTCGTTAGACTTCTACTTATGTGACTCATGTACTCATACACAAAAATAAGACCACTTATTTTTTTCTTTTCCATGTAGTTATTTATCCACTCTAAAGGTCAACAACGTACCACGCATCGTCTCACCAGAACCCGTCGGTGCAGAACAGAATAAATCGTTAAGGAGTGTGTGACTCTCCTCTGAGCAGGGATCATAACACGTGTGTGTGTTTCCTCTGAGCAGGGATCATAACACGTGTGTGTGTGTGTGTGTGTTTCCTCTGAGCAGGGATCATAACACGTGTGTGTGTTTCCTCTGAGCAGGGATCATAACACATGTGTGTGTTTCCTCTGAGCAGGGATCATAACACGTGTGTGTGTTTCCTCTGAGCAGGGATCATAACACATGTGTGTGTTTCCTCTGAGCAGGGATCATAACACGTGTGTGTGTGTGTGTGTGTTTCCTCTGAGCAGGGATCATAACACGTGTGTGTGTTTCCTCTGAGCAGGGATCATAACACGTGTGTGTGTGTGTTTCCTCTGAGCAGGGATCATAACACGTGTGTGTGTTTCCTCTGAGCAGGGACAATAACACAGGTTCAGAAAACCTCTTTTAATTGTTATTAATACTGTTTTGTGTGCATGTTTGATGCTGCGATAGCTTTTCTTTATGCATGTTCCTGCTCTTCCTCCGTTCTTCTTCCTCCATGCACCGGTTCCTTTCAGGTCAGCTTGTCTTCGCTCTGCTGCTGTATAACTACTCATTAATGTAACTGCAAGCAATTGTTTTTTCATTTATTTATTTTTACTTCACAGAGAGCTTAATGACTAGTTTGTTGAAGGTCACTTCATTTCTTTCCCTAGTTGCCCTACATTCGATCAGATTCCATGTCCACAACGCTGCCGTATAGTGAACGAGAGGAGGTTTGGAAGAGGAACAGTTCCCTGGTCTGTGGGATGGAACTGTTACAATTGAGCTGCCCACATTGTTTTGGCCTAACCAGGAATGAACCGTGTGTGTGTTTGTGTTTCCATGCATGTGTGAATATGTTTTTATCTGATTGTGTGTGTGTGTGTTTTCATGTGTAGACATAAGGTTGTGTGTGTGTGTGTTTGGATGTTCGTGTTTCCATGTGTAGACATAAGGTTCTGTGTGTGTGTGTTTGCGTTTCCATGTGTAGACATAAGGTTGTGTATGTTTGTGTGCCCGTTTTTAGGCCGTGCGTGTGTGTCTTTGCGTGTAAATAGCTCACGTTCCGCCATCACTCAAACTTTTTTGACAAACCAATTTAGTTCCAAAAACGCCCTCCCAGGTGGCACAGCGGCCTGAGGCACTCTTCCGTGGCAACCAAGCTGACCACCGCGGTCTAAGTCTAACCCTTGGTCTAACCCTTGGTCCAACCCTTGGTCTAACCCTTGGTCTAACCCTTGGTCTAACCCTTGGTCTAACCCTTGGTCCAACCCTTGGTCTAACCCTTGGTCTAACCCTTGGTCTAACCCTTGGTCTAACCCTTGGTCTAACCCTTGGTCTATGCCTCTGTCTAAGCCGCGGTCTAAGCCGCGGTCTAACCCTCGCCACTAGCTGACGATGGTCTAGGGTTATTCAAATGGGCTTTGCATTGGGGAGGCATTGTCCGCTGGGGTTTATAGGTCATAGGTCCTTGCACACTGACCCAAATCACCTTCTCGTTGTAAGAGCAGGATGTGAAAAAAATCTAGTTTAATAGACGTCACACAGAGTTTTCTGGGGTTGCCATATTGACATCATCAGTCTTTTTTGACATTGGTTCGATTACACAGCTTTTCCATGATCCACAGAGCTTCTGACAGGCACAACCAAGACCCACTTGTACCCAACGGCTGAGCTGTAGGCAGTAATACATATCCCCGAACAATGGCAGTAAAATACTGTCATGTAAATAAAATACTGTCATGGCAATAAAATACTGTCATGGCAATAAAATACTGTCATGTAATTAAGATACAGTCATGTAAATGAGATGCAGTTATGTAAATAAGGTATAGTCATGTAAATAATATACAGTAATGAAAATAATATAACAGTAATGTAATGTTTAACTGTTTGAAAATGCCCTGTATTTGAAGCGACTAGTTTCTTCTCCATCCTTCTCTCTTTACCTCCCTGCCCCATCCTTTTCTCTTTACCTCCCTGCTCCATCCTTTTCTCTTTACCTCCCTGCTCCCTCCTTCTCTCTTTACCTCCCTGCTCCATCCTTTTCTCTTTACCTCCCTGCTCCATCCTTCTCTCTTTATTTCCTCCCTGCTCCATCCTTCTCTCTTTACCTCACTGCTCCATCCTTCTCTCTTTACCTCACTGCTCCATCCTTCTCTCTTTACCTCCCTGCTCCATCCTTTTCTCTTTACCTCCCTGCTCCATCCTTCTCCTTTACCTCCCTGCTCCATCCTTCTCTCTTTATTTCCTCCCTGCTCCATCCTTCTCTCTTTATTTCCTCCCTGCTCCATCCTTCTCTCTTTACCTCCCTGCTCCATCCTTCTCTCTTTACCTCCCTGCTCCATCCTTCTCTCTTTACCTCCCTGCTCCATCCTTCTCTCTTTACCTCCCTGCTCCATCCTTCTCTCTTTACCTCCCTGCTCCATCCTTTTCTCTTTACCTCCCTGCTCCATCCTTCTCTCTTTACCTTCCTGCTCCATCCTTCTCTCTTTACCTCCCTTTTCCATCCTTCTCTGCGCTAGTTCAGTCACATTTTCCAGTGGAAAGAATTAGCGGTGCCAAAGCTGGTGTCCTTCCCCCTCCCTGTAACCTCCGTGCGTAGTGACTCCATCTCCCTCCGTCACTCTTTCTCTCTCCTCTCCCAGTCTCCTCCCTCTCACCACTTCATATCACAAAGACATGCTTCAGTCCCCCTTATCCCCCCCCCCCCCCCCCCCCCCCCCCCCCCCCCCCCCCCCCCCCCCCCCCCCCCCCCCCCGCATGTCAAGCCTTCACCACATCATCCAGTATCACAAAGACATGCTTCAGTCCCTTTTCCCCCTCATTATCTCCTCCTCCGTGAATGTTATCTACTCCTCTGGAATCAGGCCTGTGTGACAACGGGTGCCTTTTCCTCTGCTGCTCCTCCTCAAGTTCTCCTCAACAATGGCTCCCATTCTCTCCCAACTCCAACCGCCTTTTTCATTTCCCACTCTTGATTATTTTTTCATATAATGCAGTGGCACATTCTTCTCCTGCTCTGTCGTTCGTTCTTGTTCATCTTCAGTGGAATATGTGATCGGGGTATCGGAGGGTGTGTGTGTGGCGGCAGGGTGGACAGGTGTGTGTTTGCGTGTAAACGGCCTGGGCCAACATCGGGAGTGTGTCCCGTCACAGTAGGTTGAATGTAGGCGCCTCGGGAATAAGTGGATGTTAGGTTCTTGTTGTTTGGTTTATTTATAGAGGTGTGTTGTGATTGAGAAGAGTACCGACTGCCGTGTGTAGAATGGTCTGTGTCTCTAGAACACTGTATAAAGCCAATTAGGCCTAGTATCCCAGCAGTAGTGGCAGAAAGAAGCCATTCAGAATCCCATTACCCAGCTTAACAAACGCTGTAATGTCAAAATACATGGTGCGCTTACCAAAATATGGAAATGTTTTTATGTGCTATGAATCTGATGCACTGATGATGCACAGAACGTACAATAACAGAACAGAAACCCAGGATGGAAAACTGACCACGTCTTGGTCTCGTTCTAAAGCTTTTCCGAGGAGAAAGCTTGAGGTTCCTCAACTCTGACCTTTTCTTCTAGTTAATTCTTAGGAAGTAACACAAGCGAGAGGAACAAACAAATATCCAATTGATATTCTTTCCAGTTGATGTTTGATTGCTTTCTTATCACACGTTACTGCAGCACGTTCGAATATCCAATTTGTGGTCTGTATAGATATCAGAATCAAGTTGTCAGAATGTT
The DNA here is from genome assembly GCA_016801125.1 of Novumbra hubbsi. Classification (NCBI taxonomy): domain Eukaryota; kingdom Metazoa; phylum Chordata; class Actinopteri; order Esociformes; family Umbridae; genus Novumbra; species Novumbra hubbsi. The sequence continues at coordinate 30,978 of JACXGK010002825.1, forward strand.
ATCCCAAAGGTAATGTCCATCCTGTCTTTTATGTCATGGGTACTGAACCAGGCACATGCGTAACAGGGGGTGGGACTCTTAAATATGAACAGAGTTGCCTTATTTTGGATGGTTGGGGGACACAACTACAGGATGTGGTTGGACACAACTACAGGATGTGGTTGGACACAACTACAGGATGTGGTTGGACACAACTAAAGGATGTGGTTGGACACAACTACAGGATGTGGTTGGACACAACTACAGGATGTGGTTGGACACAACTACAGGATGTGGTCATTTGGGCACCATTGGTACATTGAGCAGACGATGGCATGGCCACTGAAACTCCTGCCAGAGCTGCCTGAATGCCTGAATCGACCCGTTTCAAAGTCCCCAAGATGTTTTATTCCAGCCATGGTCACTGAAATAATAGTATTCCCACGCGACTCCAAGCATGATGGGTTGTTCTCTCCAGACCTTTTGTATCCCATATTTTGTGTTTTTGCCAAGTGTTTCCTTTGGGTTTGATTGTCGCCATCGGAATGAATGTGTCAGGCAGAAGTGGTGCCGTCTAGATCAATGGCAGAGCATGTCATTAATGCAAACTGGGAGAGATGTGTGGATTAGGCCTGGGGCTTTTTGGGGGAAACTCTACGCCTCTCAATCATCTTTTTATCAATCATTGTCCATCAGTTCCTCTCCTCCATGACCTCATAGATCCATCCTCTCTCCAGGCGCTGTTATATCGTGTGATATCATGGAAACCGATAGTCACCCTGGGTTGGGGAGCTGTGAGCACAAATCTATACAGTATTCTTCAAACCGTTTTCAGGGAGGGGGTTCAAATGGCCTCCTGTTCCCCATGTAGGCTCCTAAAGCCAAGCATTTAACCAGACAGAGTGTGGCCCGTTATAGTAGAGGAGAGTGGCATTCAGGACGCACATCTGTGTCTTTGATGAGATTACCGAGCCCCATGGTTTAATTAACTTCACTATTAAAGTGGGGAGAAATGGGATGACTACAGTGCCCTCAGCGTCCTCATCAAATGCCCGCGCACAACACACACGTCATCTCATCCTCTCCGGCTGATGGCAGCCAGGAGCTTTTGGATACATAACCACATTTCCCATCACCAAAGCTGTCAAAGTTTGGTCTAAAATAGCCACATCTGCTCTGATGCTACGGTGGGGACTGGAGAGGTGTGGGGGTGGTAGAGGTGTGTGTGTGTGTGTGTGTGTGTGTGTCTGTGTTTGGCTGAGGGATTAAATGCTGGAAAAACCCAGCTGCTGTTTCTTTTAATCCGCTAGTGATGTCCGTTTACTGGTCACACACTTCCCTGGTGATAATAGCTCTATACTGGTTACATAAACACTTCCCTGGTGATAATAGCTGTATACTGGTTACATAAACACTTCCCTGGTGATAATGGCTCTATACTGGTTACATAAACACTACCCTGGTGATAATAGCTGTATACTGGTTACATACACACTTCCCTGGTGATAATAGCTGTATAATGGTTACATACACACTTCCCTGGTGATAATAGCTGTATACTGGTTACATAAACACTTCCCTGGTGATAATGGCTCTATACTGGTTACATAAACACTACCCTGGTGATAATAGCTGTATACTGGTTACATACACACTTCCCTGGTGATAATAGCTGTATAATGGTTACATACACACCTACCTGGTGATAATAGCTGTATACTGGTTACATAAACACTTCCCTGGTGATAATAGCTGTATACTGGTTACATACACACTTCCCTGGTGATAATAGCTGTATACTGGTTACATAAACACTTCCCTGGTGATAATAGCTGTATACTGGTTACATACACACTTCCCTGGTGATAATAGCTGTATACTGGTTACATACACACTTCCCTGGTGATAATAGCTGTATACTGGTTACATAAACACTTCCCTGGTGATAATAGCTGTATACTGGTTACATACACACTTCCTGGGGATCCATCCAGTGTCAAGCTTTAGGTAATTAAGCAACAATAGGATTTCAGGACAGGACTTGTTGGGCTGGCAGGAAAAGCAGAGACCTAGTTCTGGTTTATTCATTAATTTACCTTATATATATATATATATATATATATACATTTCTAAAGGGAAAATGGAGCCTGAGAATTTTAGAAAGAAAATATTGGATCTATTAATATTCTTTCCTTGTCTAGATTTGAATAAATTCTTAACCTATTCATTTAATAGAGCTGTAATGGTAAATGTGATATACAATTATAATGTTTCATCTTTTTCTTGTTGTGTCCTTGTATTTTATCATGCTCATTGATAAATTGAATAATTATCAACTCTGTATTTTCCAGATAACTGAGTCGGGCAAGGAAACACTACCATCATGGCTTCACTGGGATACAAAGAGCAACGTTCTACAGGGTCTACCGCTGGAGAAGGACAAAGGTGTCCACTACATCTCCGTCTCCACATCCAACGGCAGCCAGGACATCTTCTCCATCGAGGTTTACCCAGAGGAACATGCGGACAGCGACCCTATCCAGCTGGCTGTCCAGTTGGTGTCCAACGCCCACGGGCAAGCGTTTCTTTGTGGCAGTGAGGAACCGGTAACGGTGCTCACCGTTATTCTGGATGCCGACCTGAACAAGATGAATTCTAGACAGAGGGTCGAGCTGTTGGGCCGGATGAAGAAGTTCTCTGGCGTGGCTCTGCAGCACATGAAGATTCTTCCTGTGGTGAACAACAGACTGTTCGACATGTCTGCCTTCATGGCCGGACCGGGAAATGCCAAAAAGGTGGTGGAGAACGGAGCCCTCCTCTCGTGGAAACTGGGTTGTTCCCTGGATCAAAGTAGCGTCCCTAACATCAGCAGCGTTCAGGCGCCAGCCAAAGCGGGCACCATGTCAGCTCAGCTGGGCTACCCTGTGGTCGGGTGGCACATTGCCAACAAGAAACCTCACATCCCCAAACGGGTGAGGCGCCAGCTGAACAACACGCCCACCCCGGTTCTGACGGTGCTTCCTCCGTCCTCTGTGGTGGAGCCCCCTGTTCGCATAGTGCCCACCGTCTCGTCACCCGCCATTGCCACCCCCACAGACAGTTCTGCCCCACCCATGAGGGGGCCAGTGCCCTTGCCCATGAAGCCCACGATCCGTGTCAGAGACTCCTATGCCCACACTCCCACCCAGAGTGTGCCCCTGCCCACCAGGCTGATGGAGTCCACTAGTACCATCTCCATTCAACCCACGATGACCAGGCATCCCACGGCAGAGCCCACGCCCACACTCCCCTCCATCACCACCGTTGTCACCAGAAAGCCAACCAAGAAACCAAAGAGGCCTAAGACCACCACAACACCTAAAACCTCCACCGCTAAACCAGCCCGGCGCACCCCCCCTTCGCCGGCCTTGCCAGACCCAAGCAACGAGAAACCAGATCTACGCAACCCTATCGATCAGGTCAACGCCTTTGTGGGCACGTATTTTGAAGTGAAGATCCCATCGGATACGTTCTTCGATAAGGAGGATGGCACAACAGACAAGCTGAGGTTGACCTTGCGGATGAGCCACAATGAGGTGGTCGGAGAGGACTCCTGGATAAAGTTCAATAGCACGAGCCAGCTGCTATATGGCCTGCCTGACTCAAACCACGTTGGTAAACATGAGTATTTCATGCAGGCAACTGATAAGGGTGGTCTGAATGCAATTGACGCCTTTGAGGTCCGTGTGAACCGATGGGCTTCCAACAGTAAGTCCCCAGTGTTGTTTCAGGCCCGCTTTCACGGGGAACCTCGCCAGGTGACCGGCGACGTCAACAAGAAGATCATGCTTGTCAAGAAGCTAGCGTACTCGTTCGGCGACCGCAACAGCAGTACGATCACTCTGAGGAACATCACCAAAGGATCCATCGTGGTGGAGTGGACAAACAACAGTCTCCAGCAAAACCACTGTCCCAAAGAGCAGATCCAGACTATGTCCCGCAGGATATCTGACGCCCAGGGGAGGCCTTCGCAGACCTTCGTCTCTGCCATGGAACCTGACTTCAAACCCATCGACATCAAGGTCAAAGGGACCGGCGTCTGCCGAAACTACATGTTTGTTCCGCCGGGCGAAATCACTATTCCTATCCCGCCTGCGGTAACTCCAGCGATGGGCGCTGGACGGCAGAGCACGGACGATGTTTACCTCCACACGGTCATCCCCGCAGTGGTCGTGGCGGCAATTCTGCTGATCGCCGGGATCATCGCCATGATCTGCTACCGCAAGAAACGCAAGGGCAAGCTGACCATCGAGGACCAAGCCACTTTCATCAAGAAGGGGGTGCCAATAATATTTGCAGATGAGCTCGATGACTCCAAACCCCCACCCTCCTCCTCCATGCCCCTTATCCTCCAGGAAGAGAAGCCCCCCCTGCCTCCGCCGGAGTACCCCAGCATGGCCAGTCCTGAGACTACCCCCCTGAACCATGACCTCCTGGGGGAGTACACCGCTCTCAGGGATGAAGATCCCAACGCTCCTCCCTACCAGCCCCCGCCCCCTTTCACAGCCCCCATGGAAGGGAAAGGCTCTCGTCCAAAGAACATGACCCCCTACAGATCCCCCCCACCCTACGTACCCCCCTAAGGTTAGCTAGCTCCTCCAGGAAGGGAGGAGGGAAGCAGGGGGACCTTCTCAATGGTCTCGCACCAGTGTTGTTTGTTTGGAGGTGAGGGGTGGGAGGAGGGTTGAGGCTCTGCGGCAAAGTGGGAACAAACTTTGTACTTTGGGTTGGGAGGGTTTTGGGGTGATGTGATCAAGGCTGAGTTGAAGTTGAAAGATGGGACGGAGGGAGAACAAGGTGGTAGCCGTGGTAACAGCAGCCACATTAAGGACACTATTCAGTCTCTTGTCATCTCATTGGCTAAAGCTGAACAACTAGTTGGGAAAGACATTGCCCCTCCTGTCTCCGTGCTTTTTATTTCTCCGTTTGAGACTAAATGGGCTTTTGCTTTACTTTGTGCATTTCGTTGTTGTTTTCGTTCTGTTGTTTTTGGACTGACTTAAATCCAACTACTTGCCTAACAGCTCTCTTTTTATGTTGTATCTTGAATAATACAAGAAGACAAGAAACAAACTGCAGGCTGAAAGGTTTCTAATAGAGAGGATGTGTTCTCTGATCCAAAACAAAAGCAACATAATCATGTGGATCAAGGAGTGCCTGCCTCTAGGCTGGGCAGTCGGTGGGTTCGGTCAATGAGGTTTGCCTTTTAACACTTAATTGTATGTTTGTATCCTTATTCACACAATGTCTAGTGAAGATATGCATTACAAAGGTAGCGTAAAAACAATTAGAGTTTTATTTTTTATGTTCTTTTAAATGAAATGTATATTGGGAAAAGTATCTGATAGTATGATTTTGGTGGTGGTGGAGGAGATCTCTTGATTGAACCAGCCTGCAGAATCTCTGTATACTTGGGAAAGTAGTATGGTTTTGGTGGTGGTGGTGGTGGTGGTGGTGGTGGTGGAGGAGGAGATCTCCTGACTGAAATAGCCTGCAGGATCTCTTTTTCCCCGATCAGAAAGGAATGGATCTATAGACAATTGATAGTCCAAGCCTTGTCAGGGCTAAACAAGCACTACCAATAGCCTATGTTAAAGTGTAGGGCCAATGACATGATTTTGATCCACCGTGGCCAGGTTACTATTACATGTACAGTTTACACTTATGGCTCAAGGGTTTTTAACATGCTTGGATTTCCCAAATCATTTAAGAGGGAAATACGATAAATTTGAATGTCCCACTTTTGTATTATTATTATAATTTAAAGCTCCATCATCTGAATATTATGATTATCAGTATGTGATCATTATCCTAATATGATCCTATCATTGACAATTTACATGCCATTCTGCCTTTGTGGTGATACGACAAGTGTCTTCTGTAAATAAATATTGATTCGCCTGTTGAAATAATAATACGTGTATTTATAATTCAACAACATTTGTGTAAATCAGATATGGAAAAAGACTCCTGCAGTTTATTTTAGACAAGGGGTAATTATTTTTTTATGTAGCGAGGAAGCTCTTGTTCTCATAGTAAATATGCGGGAACCTGTTGAACGTGATCCAGTTGGTTCTGAAAGGGATACAACATTCATTCACATATCTCAAAGGGCATTGTTGACGGGGGTGGGGGGGTGGGGGGGCGGAGGGGTGGGTGTGTGAAATTGGGAGTTCCCAAAAACCTAATTGCAGAAAACACAGACAAGGTTGATAAAATCTCTAATTTTTTTTTTTACAAAGTTTTTGATACAGCCTGAAGTTGTTTGATTAAAAAATATATATAAATACATAGTGTATTGCAATTTGTTAAATCTTAGTGTAGAGAATTGATCATGATGTACCTTTTTTCAAATCACCTTTTTAAAGTGATTTAAATTTTTTCTTGGCATATTATCAGAATTTAAATGTATCTCCTGGTGTGCGGCCAGAATGACCCATTTTATGTAATCATACGTTTTGATTTATTTCATTGTTTTTCGCTAACAAGTTTTGACCCTTTGCAATAACATAAGGTGCTGTCCAGTGGTCACTGCAGGTGAGTAATGACTTTCAGTAGTGATAACATACTCACCTGATTTGTTTTTGCCAGTTACCAAGTGTTGCTTTTTGAGTGTTTATTGATAATGCAACCTGGTCTCTGTCTATTTATGTTCAGATTTTTCTTCCTTCTTCACTTGTTTGAAATGCTAATCCAATAAATCCTAATAGTATTGGAATGAACAAATCATCCATACATATAGCTAGTGGACAAAATGATAATGACTTTATAGCATTGCCATACATTATAGTATATCGGTTTTTGAGTTATAATGTTTTTTCAATGTCTCCACTTTCACCAGTATTGGTTTGTCGGCATTCAGTAAGAAATCCATAATGAAGTTAGTTAGAAGACTCATTTTCCCATAATTCCGTCTTTGACAGCACAACGTCCACTCCAATAACAGCCTCTCGATGAGTCCTTTAACTAACTCAATAGTGTCCATTTATTTGATTTGTCTGTCAGCCATTTGAGACCCTGACTCCTGTCTCAGTAGTTGGTCAATAATCTCGCCTTTGACTAAAACTGTTTGTGGTATCCATTAATTTAACTAGATGAGACATTTGAGCTGGACATGTAAACCATTATAAAGGTTAATATGTCATAACTTTGACTTTCACATCAATTTTCCCTTTAAACTCATGCATCAAATGTAGATGTACCATATTGATTCAATTAAAATAACTTCCTGACACCCAGTAACCTCGTCAACAGGTCATCTAATCACTCCAGCAGTATTGGATAATTCAGAAGTACACTGCAGTGAAAGGCCAGTGGAACAGTTACTGAGGACTGCCTACTTAATGAGGGTTTGATCCTTGTTTGAGGTTTACCATCTTTAAGTAGATACTACAACCATCTCTTTCTTTTAGTTCTATCTCAGCTTTTCTAATATGACACACTACATTTAAAATAGAATTTATTTTTAGGCTTTAAAGAGCCTCAAAATATGATTTTGTTATCCCTGTAGCCGTAGCTCTGATATTAATAACTAGTTTGAGAGTGGTTACAACAACTTTGCAAACACTCAAACTGCAGATTGGCCGAAGTAACCAAAGATGCCGAAAAAGTGACACAAGTTTAGATAACCAGAACTGGTTGAGATGCCTTGTTAAAAGAATATCTTTTACATTTTGGTTACATTTCAGTTTTTCTGTTACATTTCGCCATTTCCTTTAATATGTCAGTATGTCAACAGATTCGGAATCAACAGAAATATTTGTTTACATGATTACTATCCCAAGGGACATCGCCAGACCAGGGGTGTTTTACGGGGAACTTTTTGTCTAAACAGAAGGACGCATATTGAGTTGACGTTCCTAACGAGAGATTAGAGATGTTTCAACATTTATGTTTTGTAGAAATGAAGGACAACACACTCCATTATGGTTTGTATTGGTTACTGATGGTGTCCTTTCCATTTTGGGTTCACACCTTGGACATTAGGAGTGAATGGGCTGGGTGTTTTTGTAAAAGCACTTTGTGACAACTGCTGTTGTAAAAGGGGCTTTATAAATACATTTGATTGATTGAATGGTGATATTGCAATGTCATCTGTACTTTTGTGTTGATGTTCTTTGTTTTCATTAGCTTCTCTTTTTGCCAAATGTGGTGATTGTTGTGTCAAATCAAATTAGCCTTATATATGCATTTCTTACAACGCCGCAAGCAACACTGACTGAAAGCATACAATACTCTGAAGCCCAGATTTTTACTATATTTTACTATATATGTTTGCTATCGAGATTATGTAGTCTTTATTTTCTTTTAACATTAAGTATGAGTCCTAACAACTGGAATATGGATGGTCGTAATAATAATAGTAATAATATTGATGATGATCATTAAACACATGGCAATATTATTTTATCTGAATGGTTTCAGTTTTCTGTACTTTTTCTGCATTTGTCCTTCATTTTCTTCACTTTGTTAATAAAAACCCCCACCATTTTCCTATTACAAAGGTTTCTCCTCTTGTACAATATTTGCCAAATTGCTACACAGCAAATATGTTTGTGGGCTCGGGTCGCCAACACATGAAATAATAGACATTCACTTAAAGGAAGTGACATTATGTCTCTTATGGGAAAGAAGAAAGGGTCGAAAATGGTAATAATAAATAGACAGACTAAATTCAAAGAGAGGAGGGGAAAAGTAAGAAATGCTTGAGAATTGTCCTTGAGCACTGGGATCCCCAACCTAGATGAGGGTTGAACATACGTGTGGATGCTTGAGTAAAGAATGCATGGTCAAATAAAATGCATTTTTATTTTCTGTGTTTAATAGCATTGTTTTATTTATGCCACTAGACACTGTATGTTCAAATCTTGTATTAAAAAAGTGTTCTCACCAACAAATGGCTGAGACTTTTCTTTGCTTCTTTGTTGTTTGCTGTTGTTCCTTCATCTGTTTTCCTTTTTCACTTCTCAACCATTTTCAACCAATAACAAGCCATCATGTTCCAGAGGCTGGATCCTAATTTGAGACAATTTAACATGGGAGAATCCCACAGTAACTGAAATCTAAGCATGTTAACTATTATGTATATTATTATAGTTGATCATTTCTGTAGGGGGTTCCCGAATCACTTGTTCGGGCAATTCAAATGTGAAATGTGTAAATAACAATTTTGTCAAGCCATTTAACCCCCCCCAATACAAGTTTGCATTGCGGGCCATAACCCACACAAAACCAAACACAGTGCAAACTCCGTTGTTTGTCTGTATTGTGGTAAACCAGACTTCCCCCAAGCTATCTTCTCCAGCTGTGACCTCGCAGATAGGATGCGTGGGCACGATGATGGTGCTTTTGAAATGAAATACAAGTCATATGAAGACTGATGAAAGATGAGGCGACACCATCTCAAACTGACAGAAAAACCTTTTTACTGTTTGACAACATTGTCAAGCGATGAAGAATGACATGTATCTGCATATATGTTGCTCTGATCTTGAGTTGCACTCCAAGAACAATGTTTCCCATTTGGAATGGAACCCTCAGTTTAATTCCATCTGATGATCAACTCTATTCAAAGGAAATTGAGCGAAGTAGCTGACTAATGACCTGGATGCTGGATCAAATGCCTGAGTTGGCAAAGTGAAGGAAGAATTTGGAATTTCCAGTTTGTTTTTGCAAGGGAACTATATGTATCCCCTATGCCTTGCCATGAATGTCCAAATATATTTAAAGGATTAATGGTACGACAGGACACTTCATATACATGGATGTGCACTACACAATGAGAATATGGCAAACCTCTACATCTGGATCCAATGACAAGTGTCCATTATACCATTAAGAGGGTTAATTTTACAGGTCGTTCATATAAGTAGCCAGGAGAAATTTGCCTTTGGTCAACTACAGTAAATTATCTTTCTTTGCATTGTCTGTTTCTATACACATTTTGTCTGAATAACTTCCAAACAGATGTAATTATTGTCTACCTCTGAATAGTCATGAAACTATAATGGATGGCGATTATGGATTACACTTTCAAAAACACCATCAAACAACCAGTGATCCCTTCTCACGTTATAGATTTCAATCCCCGAATAACATGTTTCTGGTTTTGTAACTGTGGTCCATACAAGTAATGAAAGTAAAGGAAGAATTGAATATAGAAAAATCAACCAAACATTTGAACATGCAGCCAAATGAACAAAAGGTTCTGGACGACTGGTGGTGGGAATGTGGAAATGTCATGTTGTTAAACATGTCATGTTGGTTGATTGTGGAAATGTCATGTTGGTTGAATGTGGAAATGGCATGTTGTTTGAATGTGGAAATGTCATGTTGGGCCAACACTTCCTCAACGTCTTCCTGCTGAGAGGCCGAGGCACCTGGCGTCAACTGGAGGCAGTAGATGTATCATGGGCTTACTGAGTCAAGGTGACTGAGTCAAGGAACAAGGTGACTGTTGCTGCGGCCCAGGAGACCTGATGTAGTTCACACAATTACCCCAAAAAGTGTACATGCATTCACTGTTCACATGAGCAATCCCTTTAGCCTCGTTGCAAAATGCGATATAGAGGCGTAGAAGGTCGTCAACCCAGCAGCAGGACCGGTATCTGCTTGTATGAGGAGAAACAGGAGGAGCTCTGCCAGAGCCCTACGAAATGACCTCCAGCAGGCTACTGGTGTGCATGTTTCTGACCAAACATCCAGATACAGACTCCATGACGGTGGCATGAGGGTCCAACATTCTCGAGTGGTAGCCAACGCCTAGGACATCAGGGATAACATTGTAGACCTGCACAAGGCTGGGATGGGCTACAGGACTATAGGCAAGCAGCTTGGTTAGAAGGCAACAACTGTTGGCGCAATTATTAGAAAATGGAAGAAGTTCAAGATGACGGTCAATCACCCTCGGTCTGGGGCTCCATGCAAGATCTCACCTCATGGGGCATCAATGATCATGAGGAAGGTGAGGGAGCAGCCCAGAACTACACGGCAGGACCTGGTCAATGACCGAAGAGAGCTGGGATCACAGTCTCAAAGAAAACCATTAGTAACAAACTACGCTGTCATGGGTTAAAATCCTGCAGCGCCAGGGCAACTAAGGAGTGGCTCCGTAAGAAGCATCTCAAGGTCCTGGAGTGGCCTAGCCAGTCTCCAGACCTGAACCCAATAGAAAATCTTTGGAGGGAGCTGAAAGTCCGTATTGCCCAGCGACAGCCCCGAAACCTGAAGGATCTGGAGTAGGTCTGTATGGAGGAGTGGGCCAAAATCCCTGCTGCAGTGTGTGCAAACTTGGTCAAGAACTACAGGAAACGTATGATATCTGTATTTGCAAACAAAGGTTTCTGTACCAAATATTAATTACTGCTTTTCTGATGTATCAAATACTTATGTCATGCAATAAAATGCAAATGAATTACTTAAAAATCATACAATGTGATTTTCTGGATTTTGTTTTAGATTCTGTCTCTCACAGTTGAAGTGTACCTATGATAAAATTACAGACCTCTACATGCTTTGTAAGTAGGAAAACCGGCAAAATCGGCAGTGTATCAAATACTTTTTCTCCCCACTGTATATACAGCTTTTGAAAAAGTATGAGACCACTGAATCTTTCTTGCCTTCCCAAATAATTGTATATAAAAGTTATGAGTAAGGAAGAGAAAGGTTCAACTTCCAACTTCAAATTGAAGCATTCGGTTCCTCACTCAAAATTTTCCTTTTCATTTTTTCTGGAAAGGAAAGAGAAAGATGCAATGGTCTAACTGTTATTCACTATTATGTTTCTGCAGAGTTGGAAGATGTGAAACGTACCTCTGTTGGCATGTTCATAAGCGTTTTCTTACCTGGCCGAATAGCTAACGCCCACTGAAGTGTGAAGAGGTCCATAGACGTGAGAAGCGCTGTGAAGTACGCGTGTTCATTATGGCCGTTCTGCCGCCAGGTTCAAAGAGATTGGCGTCTTAATCTGATATTTCTGACCCCTTTGACGTTGCATAGTCTACTGAGGCCGAGCGCAGTGAACAGATATCGAATTTGGACTTGGCAGATCAATTCCAGTAATTAATGGAATTGTGATAGATCTGCTCTGACACGTTGCATCCCACTGTTCAACCCGGACGTACAGAACGGCTGCTACACACACCTGCAGCCCGAGGGGGGAGGACGATCCCCTCCCAGCATTCAGACACCTCATTCCACTTAACAGCCATTTCATTTGAGGCAGTTGTCTGAGTACAGGAACAAAATTAAAACGCTGATTCCCTTTGAGGCAGCGGGTCCAGGATCAAGAAGAAGCTGTCTGGTGCAGTGTACTCCTTTGGTCAACTGTAGTGTACTCATTTGGGTTTTGCCCATAGGGCCCTTGTCAAATGTAGGGACAGTAATAGCATGGCATTTGGAAAGCGGCCTGTGTCCTGTGGACATGAAAAGACGATGATTTGGAATGAATTTACAGTCGCTCAGTTCTCATTCTGTCTTCATCTCTTAGTCTTTTTGATGTGTAAATTCAAGAACATGGCCACTTGAGTGGTTCAGAGATGTTTTTTAATGTGCCGGGATTTCGCTTTTAACCCAACCTCAGAATCAGCCTGTCAGTTGAGGGCTCTTGACCCATGGCCACTTCCTAAATGGCGCCCTATTCAACATATAGTGCACTATTTCTGATCTACCCCAGTGGTCAAAATGATTTCCCAAAATATAGACTAGGTTGCCTTTTTGACATTATTCTATCAAAACAATCAGAATTATTGATAATGATTGTAAAAAGCAAGTTGTTTCTTTGTATAGCATGACACAATCTTCCAACAACGAACAAATGACAATGCTTGAATGAAAGGTTGTTTTTGCCCTGTTTGAAACCCAATGACATCTATATCTAAAGGGTTGGTATTGGACAAACCCGGGGACAGAGGGAAATATGGAACACCTTAAGACATCAAGACATCAGGAGGAGAGGTTTGTGGAATACTTACTAGGTGTTTTCACACACACACAAACACACACACACACACAACATTCTGTTGGTGTAAAATGGAAATGTGTTTTTTGCCAGTCTCAACTCCCCTTGGGACACCGTCGGAATACTATATGGAATCTGTCACTAATACAAATGTTCCTTCCCCCTTCTTCATCCGTGCTGTCAATGTTGATTTAGACAAAAAAAAGAGAAAGGCTGAACATAATAGATTGGTTGCTGGTTTTGGCATTTGTTCAGTAACCCCCACCCCACCCTTGGTAAGATATATTTAGCATGTTAAATGGCCAAAATTAGGCTGTGGTGGTGACAAGTAAAACAATCTATTTTTAAAAGACCCCTTGTGTCAACTAGTCTTACATACACAACCCATACAAAAAAGACACACGCCCCACACAAATACACACAGACAAAACAAACACAAAATACACAGAAAGAAACGGCGAGAGATTATTTAGCTTTAACTGTATATGAGTGAAATGGGTGACTTGCAAATGATCTGCTTGTTTTTCCAGTGTTTTCCAGTCTCAGTAAAGACTTGGGGCTACTGAGGGAGACGCTCTTTCCTGATAACATTGTACCCCTCTTCTCCACCTAAATGGAGATACTCTGATGATCATGGTGAAAGTGATAAGAGGGAGATACAAAGGGAAGCGGAACGTAGATTATGTTAAATGTGAAAATGTATTAAAGAGAGACAATTCTCATCTTATCTTGGTGCCATTTTCAGTTCAGACTGCCGCAGGTGTGAAGTGAAAGACAAGGACACAAGGCATTGACAGGACTCAAACAGTAGACAGCGTTGTCGTCTGTCATTGTCTCTTCTACCCACAGCCCTCTACAATACCTCCACCCACCACATCTAGCCAGCATCTCCTGTTTCACCTTCCATATCAAAGGACAACATTCGTTTTCTGTTTCTTAAAAGTATATATATATATTTTGCAGATGCTCTTATCCAGTGTGACATACAGTTAGTGCTGTCAGTCAGTTAAATATAATGTAAAACAGGCAACTAAGCAGTCAGTTGCTCATTGAGTCAGTCAGTCAGTTTTTGAACAAGTCAGTCAGTGAAAAAGTTGGTGATACAGCCAGTTACATGCTCAACAAGTCAGTTAGTGAAACAATCATTGCAACAGGCAGTGAAACAAGCAGTTAAGCAATAAGTCAGTCATTGCAACAGTCAGTTAGGCAGTGAAATGGTCTGTGAAATAGTCAGTGTTTAAACAGTCAGCCAGTCGTACAAAGATGTCCATGAATCTTAGGGCAATCTGGAGAGTTTACTTTCTGATTGGTTATTTTACTCTCAAAAGGTTATTTACCTTATTTTTCACTTGCTTTGGCAAAAATCAACACAATTATAATGCTTATAAAGCCCTTTTATTTGAATTGAGAAAGAAGAGAAAGGAAACACTGGGAAAGAGACTGAGTCCGGTGAGGGAGGAGTAAGAGGTCTAATGAGTAAAGACAAAAGGAAAGGTTTAGCTGTTAGCTGGGGGTCCAGTGTGCAACCTCTTTAATCCGCTGTCTTACTGTCTGGGAGGTCCTCTGTGCTGAGATGAGAGATAACCACATAGTGCTTGTGTTGGAAAGAACCATCTCCCTTCCTCACCTCCTGGCTGTTCCCTTGTTCTGTCCCCCTCCCTCACCTCCTGGCTGTTCTATTCTTCTGGTCCCTACCCAGACCTCCAGTGTGTCTCTATCTGGCCTCCTTCTTCCCTCTGCTCCATGTTATCATTAGTGATACTTTTAGTGTAACTGTAAGTATAGTTAGCGCCTAACAAGTCTATATTACTTTAACTAACAACCTGTCCCATAATCCTAGTTTAAACCTTTAAGAAGCACTAACCATAATCCATGACACTACTGTTTTAATGCCTGCAGAATATAAAATGATCCTACTTAAAAGAATCAACCAATCACATTCATTTCAGCATTCAGGGCAGAACTTGCCTAAAATAAATCTAAACTAAATGTTACCCTCCTTACTAACCCCAACCCTAAACTAAACCCAAAGTAAAAGTCACATTACTAACCCCAACCCTAAACTAAACCCAAAGTAAAAGTCACATTACTAACCCCAACCCTAAACTAAGCCTAAAGTTAAAGTCACATTACTAACCCCAACCCTAAACTAACTCTAAAGTTAAAGTCACATTACTAACCCCAACACTAAACCAACCCTAAAGTTAAAGTCACATTACTAACCCCAACCCTAAACTAAACCTAAAGTTAAAGTCACATTATTAACCCCAACCCTAAACTAACCCTAAAGTTAAAGTCACATTACTAACCCCAACCCTAAACTAAACCTACATTTCAAGTCACATTACTAACCCCAACCCTATAAACCTACATTTCAAGTCACATTACTAACCCCAACCCTAAACTAAACCTACATTTCAAGTCACATTACTAACCCCAACCCTATAAACCTACATTTCAAGTCACATTACTAACCCCAACCCTAAACTAAACCTACATTTCAAGTCACATTACTAACCCCAACCCTATAAACCTACATTTCAAGTCACATTACTAACCCCAACCCTATAAACCTACATTTCAAGTCACATTACTAACCCCAACCCTAAACTAAACCTACATTTCAAGTCACATTACTAACCCCAACCCTAAACTAAACCTACATTTCAAGTCACATTACTAACCCCAACCCTATAAACCTCTCTCTAGACCCTATTGTTATTCTCCTCCAGGTTGTTGCTGTTAAATCTGATGCATTCTTATTTACCTTAAATTATGATAACTAATGACCTACTCTTTGGTTTTAAAATACTAATATTCTATATAACGAGTAAGCCATCCACCAGTTTGTCAAGCCAGTGAAATAGTACAACCTGTGCTGAGCATATCAATCAATATATTTATTATATGCAGTGTCCGCAGACTTCACATTCACAGCAGCAATATGCTGCACAAGGTATCGATTTCAATAATCCGTTTGGCCCAAAGGTTAGTTGCCACATTGGACTGTGGATCAGTATGTCTCCAAACTGGTAGCTTTAGCATGGACACATGTATGGCGTTTTCAGTACTGCGTGCATCACATTTTACGTACAATACATTTGTGTGCACGTCACATTTCACTTGCGTTTAACTTAATAATACAGGCTGTTCAGCTGTCCTTGATAGCATACAGCTGCTATGCCTAAATTTAGAAACACTCAATAGAGGGCATACTATGAGTTATTGAGGGTGCTGATATAGCAGGATGAATTAAATCTCATCTTGCTGTGGTATTTGTGCTCTGGAGACAGCAGTTCAGTACATGCGTCCTAAACATCCTGTGGATGCAGAAAAAGCAAACCTGAGATGTTTACAAGTATTAAACTGTCTGCTCCTAATTAGTGATTAATACTAAGGTAAAATTATCAGGTGACCGTACCAGGAATAATGTTTATTTATTCATGTTTTCAGTCATTCATTTTTCTCAGATTTGTTGCCCTGTAATAATTTGGACAAATATTATTTTATCTTTTCTAATTTAGCTCAATGCGTTTGGATGGATTACTTGGTCAATGCATTATTTGTTCTGTATATATTGTTCTGTATATATTGTTCTGTATATATTGTTCTGTATATATTGTTCTGTATATATTGTTCTGTATATATTGTTTTCTTTATTTACAAATGATAAAATAATGCCTACACAGAACCATGCAGTTCAGATCCTTGTGAGCACGGATTTCTACAGAATCTTTAAACAAGCATTATACCACCAACAAGGGTTGTGTTTGATGATTCTGATAATTTTTGCTTTATTTACACAGAGAAATCAAAGCAAGACAAATGTCTGTTTTGCAGTTGCTCCCTGTATGACAGCAATAATTAAAGTAAAAATGTGCATACCTTTTATAATAATACATAATAAAATGTGAAATAAAATGTAAAATATACCATCTGAGGTACATTGCATTTCTTTACGTGATGGGGACGGTGGTCAGTCTTCAAAGTACGCTCTCTCTAATTCTCTCAAACTTTTATGGTGTCCTGTTGGACCTTAGGAGGACTTGAGCCCTTGGACCACGCCTCAGGACTACCTGGCCCAAATGACTCATAGCTGTCCCTGTCCAAAGTCCCCTCTAGTTGTGTAGCAGATCTTGTTCCTGCCTGATGATTCCTGCCGTCAGTACCCACAACCCACCTGGTCATTCCTGTCCTTGTCCACTTTGTCATCCCTGTCTTTGACTTTGAAGAGGACTTGCTACCCCTCAGATTATGGTTCCTCTCTAGGTTTCTAACAGAGTGTAGACCCTACTAAAAGGTTTTTTCAAGCATAGTGTAGCTCTTTGCGGTTTCAGGCAATGTATCTGTGAAAGCACTTTGGGACACCTAATGGTGTTATGGGCTTTATAAAATACTTGTTATTTATTTAAATTGGTCTAAAATACACATATATTAAGAAAATAAATCACAACACTCCATTTTTATTCCCTTCTGGACACCATTACATCTACTTTGCCAGGTATTCCAAAGCAGTTCTGAATAACACTGAGTAAGCCTGTGGAATCTCAAGGACTGGCCAATCCTGATAAAAAGTTTTGGAACAACTGATTTTCTAATATGGATGTTTTTGCAGTAAAGGCTTGTATATAAGCACTGACCAATGTCTGGCCCTTCTGGATGTCAGGGATTCCCAGGTGACTGAAGAGCATTAAAGGAATTCAGTGTGAACGTTTTGATACAATGCAAAGCTGCATTCTTGACTTAATTGAACGTTTCCAATACAGACCATGTTGCATGTTTATACAGTACAGCATAATGCTTTATGATGCAAATATTTGCGTGTTGTATTGCAGTATATTGCAGTGTTAACCCTTCTTCTTCAAGACCTCTGCATTTCACCCTGGCATGCTGTCAATTAACTTCCACATCCTGACTGATGGCAGCCCATTCTTGCATAATCAATGTCAGAATTTGTGGGTTTTTGTTTGTCCACCCGTCTCTTGAGGATTGACAACAAGTTCTCAATGGGATTAAGTTTCTTTGGCATAGACCCAAAATGACAAGGTTTTGTTCGCCAAGCCTCTTAGTTGTCACTTTTGGGTCATGTTGGAAAAGGCATTTTTGTCACCAAACTGTTGGATGGTTGGGAGAAGTTGCTTTCAGAAGATGTTTTGGTACCATTTTTTATTCATGGCTGTGCTCTTAGGAGAACATTTGGAGTGAGCTCAGTCTATACATGAATGGTCTCAGGATGCTTTACAGTTGGCATGACACAGGTCTAAAGGTAGCACTCACCTTTTCTTTTTCACCTTTTCCTGGCACTTGCTGGAAATGTATTCATGTAATTGTCTTGGGTGCTCTGAAGCCATCTTCACAACAATTTAACCTCTTTCCTTGAAGTTCTTGATGATCCGATAAATGGTAGATCTAGGTGCAATCTTACTAGCAGCGATATCCTTGCCTGTGAAGCCCTTTTTGTGCAAACCAATGATGACTGAATGTGTTTCCTTGCAGATAACCATGGTTAACAGAGGAAGAACAATGATTTATTTTAAAGCTTTCAGTCTGTTATTCTAACCCGATCAGCATGACAGGGTGATCTTCAGCCTTGTCCTTGTCAACACTCACCGGTGTAACCAGAGGAACACTGGTCCTTTTGTGGCAGGTCTGAAATGCAGTGGAAAAGTTTTTGGGGGATTAAGTTCATATTCATGGCAAAGCGGGACTTTGCCCTTAATTGCAATTCATCTGATCACTCATGACATTCTGCAGTATATGCAAATTGCTATCATAAAAACTGAAGCAGCAGACTTTGTGAAAAATTATATTTTTGTCATTCTCAAAACCTTTGGCCACTGCTGTACATTACGTTTTTACATCCAATCACTAATCTTCAGCTGTAATGGTGACAAGTCAAAAATAAATGAAAGAAAATCGTTTTTTTTCAACTGTTCCTTTCTCTGTCAATCATCTGTTTTATTTGTGATATTCATTTAAAAAACAAGTGAACGCATCTGCACTATAATAGATAAATGTAAAGACCAAGCAAGAACAAACTTGTACCATAGTTGTTCTTCCTGACAGCCTCTCTCCTCTTCAGAAGTCCCTTCACGCCATGCAGCTACATCAAACCATAGATGGATCCAGTTAAATGCAGTTCATCACGATCAGTAATCCAGAGGCCCTTTTTCACCACTTGCAAGGATGGCTATTTATTTGTTTGTTGATGCTCCCAATCCCTTGGTACCTGACTGAATTTGTAAATACTATCCCTTTTGACATTTAAGAAAGCCATGCAATATAAAGAAGCGCTGAAGACTTCAGAATATGTTTGACGTGGGATCAGTTTGTGTGTGTTTGTACTTGTGTGTGCAGGCATGTCTGTGTGCCTGTATGCATGTGTGACTGTGTGTGTGCATGAGATTCGATTAAAGTTTCTATTATTCTTACAGGACAAGTCCATGGAGACTTAACCAGGTTCGCTCTTGACTACAAAAGGACACATTAGCCAAATCATAACAGTCAAATACCCAGAATAATATGTCAGTCTATCCATAACAGTCTAATACCCAGAATAATATGTCAGTCTATCCATAACAGTCTAATACCCAGAATAATATGTCATCCCAACCATGACAGTCTAATACCCAGAATAATATGTCATCCCAACCATGACAGTCTAATACCCAGAATAATATGTCATCCCAACCATGACAGTCTAATACCCAGAATAATATGTCATCCTAACCATAACAGTCTAATACCCAGAATAATATGTCATCCTAACCATAACGGTCTAATACCCAGAATAATATGTCATCCCAACCACAACAGTAATACCCAGAATAATATGTCATCCCAACAATGACAGTCTAATACCCAGAATAATATGTCATCCCAACCACAACAGTAATACCCAGAATAATATGTCATCCCAACCATAACAGTCTAATACCCAGAATAATATGT